>JAKUCV010002979.1:4372-44306 GCA_028386065.3 Turnera subulata
CTCTAATTTGTACACAAGTTTAAATAGCCGTAAACATCTCTCTTTTCTCTTATTTGTTCGTGTATGATTTCCTTATCTGGTGCATGAGTCTGGCAGTTTTACTGCCGTTTAGGAGTTTGAACTGTCCTAATTTTTTAAATTTCATCTAGTTCATGACAGATGACTAACGTTGCGCATGTAGCTTTTCTAGAGTGGGGCTTTGATTTGTTTCTCGTGGGGAGGGGAAGACTACCCTGCCGCCCATTCTCCTCCTGGGAGAGAACATTGTTACCGCACTTGCATTTTAATTAGTGGTAGGGAATTATACTAAGATTTGCTTTCTTCTATAATATATTTTCAGGTTGCTTCTGGCTAATTTGTAAGGTGCCCAAATACTTACTAATTTGTCTTTGAATTCTCTCGAATAATGTATTTTACTTCAAAATTTTCTTTTTCCCATCGTTTTTCTTTCGAGTTGTGTGGCTCATAATGTTTTGCATTTCTGGTGTTAGCTGGCATGTAGATAGGTCTCAACTGGCAATGTTATGTTTAGGGACTGGCAAGTTTATTTGTGCATGAACTTTAACTGAGTTTTTTCTTTACCTGGAGCAGGAATGTGGACTCTGGTATTAACTTGTGTGCCAGGACCTATCTTGTGGAAGAATTAGTTAGGAGGCTTGTGCAAGGAGGAGCAGTGTTGGAGGGGGACGTTAAGTACGACCATCCAATCTTTAAGTTTAGGCGTCTGGCCAGGGTTAGGGACCAGTTCGGCGTATTATGGTTCATTTATGAACCGACAATTGAAGAAGAGTTCGTTCTATTCGTAGACTTTATAAAGGAAAATGATCGTTATGAAGCAGGACCTCGAAGGAGGGAGGCAATCAGGCTGCGGGAAAAGGCAGCTAGAGAGGGCAGGATGTGGCCTGCAGTTACGTTAGAAGATCTCAAATTGTCTAAAAATCATGAAGAATAGTTTCTCCAAATCCTTGCTTTGGCAAGCGTTTAGGAACCGTGTATGTATTATTACTTTTTTTTGACCAGTATGAATCAAATTTGAATACCGAACCACAGCCCCAGGCAGCCTGTTTAAGTTTAGACTTGAGTGCAAAGTATTTTTTGGTTTATCGGTGCAAAGTTTTTGCTTTCCGCTTTCCCTTAACAGAAGATTCAGACTCTCGGTACCCATTGTCCCCCAACTAAATAACTATGTGATAGAATAAACTAGAAATTGTATTAATACAGTCTATCTATCCTTGGGAATAATTGCTTTACTGATTTGCAATCTTCTTCAGCTAATAGGATTTAATATATGGCCGCCTATAAAAGAATCAAACTCTAGTACCTTTGTGTTCCCAAAATATTTTAAAACTCACAAGATTTTTTTGGTTGATAAAAGTTTAGGTTGAGGGGAGGCTGACAAATTGGCAGGCTCAGCTGGTAATTACCGATTACCCATCAAGAGGGACGAAGCCAGGCTTTTAAAATCCAAGATTGAGTATCCTCTTCCTGAGATATTGGGAAGATTCTCAACCAAGATTGCATGTTTTCCATGCAGTAATATAACGCGCGTATTTCATCTAAAATATATATTTTAAAACCCTAGTTTCTGTTCATACCCCCGATTCTTATTCAATCCTTCACGTACGCTACCCTCCCCGTAACTCTGTTCCTCCTCCAATGTTGCTGCCGGTATTGGTTCTTAAACTTGTTCCATGGGATATGCGTATTTGTTGCTGTTTTGGGGGGTTAATCCGTTGCTTTAGGTTTTTGGAAGCAAGCAAGCAATGTTATAATTTTGTTTAATGACTAGGCTTCAATCGAAATTGGGGATTTTGGTTTCATGATTCTATAATTTGTGATCTGAATGTATCTTTTCAATATACGAGGTCAATTTGTCGCCTTTTTAGGGTTTTGGAAAGCAATCTAGCCTACTGATTTCTGAATAATTGCTTTGTTTTGCTTTTTTAATGTGTGTAGACGATGGAGCCGTTAATTGCTGATAAGATCTTAGTCGTCTTGAGAGTCCCATCAGTTGAAGAGGCCGTCAATTTCTACAAGAAAGCTTTCCGAGCCGGCAAGAGTCCCCTCCCGAGCAGCCCAGAAATGGAGCTCCTTGGCATCCCCACCACAAAGCTTGATATCCTCCCCTGCTTCCCCATCCTCATCACGGATAGCCCATTGTAAGTACTATTATTGTTATTATTTTGTTGTTGTTGTTGCTCTCCACGGTGTTTGTTTGTTTGTTGTTGTTTGTTATAATTGCTTATTTTAAAAATTGCAGTGGTGGCAGAGTTCCTCAGATCAGTCGGGGCGCACTTAATTTGTGCTTGCAGGTTAAGATCAACCTGATGATCTGCAGGCTGCCGTGTCCAGGGCAGTGAATGCTGGTGCCACTACTGACGGAGACGTGGTGCTTGATGGAACCAGCGGTAGGCCAAGTATGAGATTGGAAGATCCCCTTGGGGTCGTGTGGTTCCTCTATGTACCATCTGATGACGAGATATCCTCTGATTATCGGAGAATGTTGCTGTATCTGGATAGCTTTCCTGTGAAGCCCGATGTTCCGGTTGAGGACCTGATTCAGTCAGGGGATCCCAACCCTAGTTATTTGAGCAAGGTGAGATTCTGCTCAAAGTTCCTGACCTTGTGGCTGCCGTACCGAGCTACAAAACTGCTTTTTGGGCACAAGCGCCACAATTTCCAACAGATAATGAGATTCCTCACTTAAATTGCGAGTTCCAAAAATTTTACACCGCTCGAGTTTGCGCGCAATCCCTATATTTGGATTTCGGGTTCTACTCAGTAAGTGATGTCTACTTCTTTATTGAATATACACAAGAATGTTTTTGCTGCCTTCCTAGTCTCCTTAGCATGGTTTTGCTATGACTAATTGCATTTGCTTTAGAGAATTGAGTCAATTGACATATCTTGCTGATGACTTTTGTAATTAGAAATCTTTCTGTCCTTATGTTTTGTGACTAGCCCCCGTTATATGAGTTATACTTCATTTACCAGTCAGGGCTCATATATGATTCACGATATTAATCTTTAATTCTTTGGGAGAAAAGTTACTGTGCTATTGTGTTAAATGATGCCGTAATTGAGTGGCACATATGTGATTACATTTACATTTCGGGATATATGGGGGGTAAATGTTTTTATTTTAGAAGAGATGTATAGGTCTCAACTGGCAATGTTATATATGTTAAGGACTGACGAGTTTATTTGTGCTTGAACTTTAACTGAGTTTTTTTTTTTTTTTTCCTGGAGCAGGAATGTGGACCTGGGTTCTTGCATTAACTTGTGTGCTAGGACCCGGTTTGTGGAAGAATTAGTTAAGAGGCTTGTGCAAGAAGGAGGAGTGTTAGAGGGGGACATTAAGTATTACGATCCAATCTATAAGTTGAGGCGTCTGGCCAGGGTTAGGGACAAGTCCGGCGTATTATGGTTCATTTATGAACAGACTCTTGAAGAAGCGTTCGTTCCATTCATAGACTCTTTACAGGAAAGTGATCTTTATGAAGTAGAACCTCGAACGAGGGAGGCAATCAGGCTGCGGCAAAAGGCAGCTAGAGAGGGCAAGATGTGGCCTGCAGTTACGTTAGAAGATCTCGAAATTGTTTAAAAATAATGAAGAATAGTTTCTCCAAATCCTTGCTTTGGCAAGCGTCTCAGGTTCTTAGCATGATCCCGTGGTTATTATCTCTCAATATGTATGTATTATTACTTTTTTTGACCCGTTTGTCACCTGGATTTGATGTTTTAGTGCAATCTTGCACCTGTTAATTAGAGGGAATGATCAATATGTTGTCATGCCTTAGAAATTAACCAATACTTGTAGTTGTAGAGTTTGGGATCTTACGGGTATTCATGTTTTATGCGTGATTAACAGGCAGAGGTTGAATTTGGATAGTTATGTTAGTGAATGGTACTGGAAAGAAAAAAATTCTTTCAATCATATCAATGTTCAATGCAACCTGTGAGGGGCATGAAATTCTGGCCAAAGACTATGCCACGAAGAGAGTAAAAAAAATGGTATCAAGGAAGATTGGGAGCCACAAGATTCATCAACTATGCATAATATGCTCCAAGCCTAAACATAACAAAAAGACATGTCCTAACAAAATCAGGGCCAGGCGGATCCAAGAATATTATTCAGTGTAGGAAAAAAAAAAATACAAGTATGAAACATTATATAACCATTCCGTCCAATTAAGAATTTTAGTGCCAAATATTAAAATTAATTAAGTATTATAATTATTTTATATGGGTTCTGATAAATTAATTATATACAAAACCTATCTAATAATTATTTATTATTTAAATAAAAGAAATTTTTATCAACCCTTAAATTATAAACTTATGTTTAGGAATTATTAAAGAATTTTGTTTGAGATTTATTTGCAGGGGTCATTCCCTCAATTCCAAGGGATTCTCATCGGATGGCAGCCCCCGGTTGAAGGATGGTTAAAGGCCAATACGGATGGTGCGGTGTGTACACATACAGGGCGGTCTGGTGCAAGGGGTCTTCCGATCACCGGATGGTCGATGGGTTATTGGGTTTACACACGGCCTTGCGCCATGCAACCCATTTTTGTCCGAGCTTTGGACAGTCTATGATGAGCTTTGCATAGCTTGGAGCTCGGGCTTCACTCGTCTGGTCATTGAGGTTGATAGCATGGATGTAGTGCTTCTCCTCAACTCGCCTAATCCCTCTCGCTTTGATCGACTCCCTTTAGTGGAGTGCATTCGTGACATGCTGCAGAGACAATGGCACATAGTTATCCAGCGCACGTTCAGGGAGGTCAACACTGTAGCCGACACATTAGCTAAATATAGCTTAGCACTTAGTCTCAGTTTAAACACTTTTACTGCAGTTCCACAATTTTGCTTACGTTTATTGATCTCTGATGCCTCTGGGGCTCAAATCCTGAAGAGAGTTTATAATGTAATGTTTGCCTTCTCTTTATATACCAAAAAAAAAATCTCTCTTTTGATTTTGAAGATGATTAATGGTTAGTTCATTAGGGTGGATTTTTATCTTTTATTTTCAATTATTAGTGAAGAATTTTTGTTGCACTATATGAATTATTTTTTTTTTACAAACAATGGAAGTTTTTCTTTCTCCAAATAATATTTCAAACTAAAATATTAAATAATCTATATTTTCCTGTCCTCAATAACATATCACATTTTGATATTTCTTGTTCTCAATATCATTCTAAATTAATTTTCCGATGTACCCCCAAAAAAATATCATTATAAATAATTTATATTTTTCTTGCAATATATTTTTTTATATTGTATAATTTAAATCAGAAATGCCACATAATGTGAATCAGATGATCATTAGTAAAATACTTAACACTAATTAAGTTTGTTTAGTAACTTAATGCCTACACTAAATTAGGACATTGACCATGTCATTAAAATATACATTTAAATACAATTGATTATACTAATGACTAGTGCATTATATTATATGATAAATGCCCTAACTAGGTTTTGATTATGACAAACCTTGCATAGCATCTTGTGTACCTAAATATATATTTCAGCTCACATGATGTATGCCCAACCCTTGATCAAACATCCTAATCAGCCTTGGAAGATGAGTGAGTGAGATTGGTTTTGGTGTTAGTGGAGCATGATGGGTCGCTTTCAACATACAAACACCCTTTCTAGGTCCAACCTAGGACTATGCTAAACAATAATATCAATGACAAAAAGCTGCAGTCTGGTGTGTCTCGTGCCAAAACGTGAAAGGGACAACAGGGAAGAAGAACGTTGACACTCTGGCGCCTCTGACGACAAAACGGGCTGGAATGAAAGGGAAATGTAACGGATCTTTTGAATTGCCACCATCCATCTTGCCTATATAAAGTGATGCTGATTCAAGGAGAACCTCAGAGCTGCTAAACAGAGATTTAGTATTCAAGCAAAGATTAGTTGCATTTGCAGTTCTCAAAGTCAAGCAAAAGAGAGAAAAATTTTTCTATGCAATTCTCAAAGTCAAGCAAAAGAGAGAGAAAAAATTTTCTTAGTTCATACATTGTGAGACAATAGTTGAAGGGAAAAGTTATTGTACTTAGAAATAGCTTCTGTATCAAAGGGTTTTGTATAAGGCAAAGCTAGGGAAAGCATTATGGTGGGTGTGTGAGGTTTGAGTCGAGCCTAGAGAAAAACTTGTATTAAGGTTATTGGTTGAACCCGTGAAAAACCATAATAGAGTGAGTTAGAAATCTCAAGGGGGGATCCTTGAGTAGTGGAGGTAGTCCTGTGTGGCGAACCACTATAAATTTTGTGTCACATTTTCTCTAGCCCTTTTCTCTTGGCATTTTAATTAGTGTGTTCATTAGTAGTCTTAAATACAAATTCAAAGGGAAAAACAGTTTGGCATCTGAGATGCCAAATTAGGTTTTAACCCTTCCCCCCCTGCCACTTTTGGGCCAACACATTGCACAGAGAGCAACTGAAATGATTAATTTCTTTCCTTGTTAAGGTAAGTAAAAATCGTGGGGAACATAGGGATGAAAAATGTCTAAAACAACAAACAGAAGGATGAAAAATATGATTAGTCTAATTTAAATCATATATTCAAAATTTTTCAGTGTTAAATATCTCATTATTATTGTATTATAATATTAATTTTATTCTCTAATATCCAACACCCGCAGCAAAGCAAAAGGATCTATAGAAAAGGATATAAATCTCTAGATGTGATCAAATCAATATGGTATCCAAAACGAGCAATATATGAATGATTTTATCAAATCCAAAATAGACAAGATTCCTTTTTCCAAAATTACAATCATCGAAAAGAATTTGGTTCTTATTAAGTTAATGCTCATTACCCAAGTACGCCTCCAAGGAAAAGGAATAATGACCGAGTGCTTTTTGGGTCGTCTTATACCTTTGGCCTCTATCTCCAAAAAATAGCGAGATTTTTTGTATACAAAAAATTTCCTTGTTACTAATAGGGTTTGGCAGCAAGACACTGGATTTATCCAATGTGATCCAAGATAAGAGATAGTTATTTATTGTTCCAAAACTAGGTGGAGGCTGTCTAACACACGACTCAAACCCTTATCCAAGCTAGGTTGGCAGGTGAAGGCGGTCTACCTAGATAGTGCCATTTATTTGGCGAATGGACACTGTGGCTATCGCTTTGATCTTGATGGAAACCAAATTGAGAGGTTTCAACTACCTAGAAACTTTGGGCATATATATTTGGTGCATCTAGAGGCCGTTTTTATGAGGTTGACCAACTTGTGACATGGCGGATGGAGTTTGTTGTTTATGAGATCAGGAGACACTACAAGAATGGACTCTTCTGGAATGATAAGTAGTGTACTCTCGGAATTCTAAAGGATAAATTTCAGAGGCTTTATCTCATCTCAATCATTGATAAGAATGTATCTCTTGGTGCAATTATTCATAAGCTGGCATTGGCCAATGCCAATGATGTGTGGCGCACTACACTCTACTCTATAACTCAGCAAATTAAAGGAATCAAGCCTACTGATCACAGGGAGCGCTGCACCATATAACTGGTAAATTAAAGTAGCCATTTGATCAATAATGAATTACTAATAAGAAAATGTGTAGCACGAGACAACTTAGAAGAACTCGGCAAAATAGCCCCGTAACTTCAGGAGAAGGGTGCCTGCTTACAAAGGGGGCCGCAGGCCCGGGCGACTTTTTACCAAAAACACATGTCTGCGCAAAGTCGTAAGACAATGTATGGGAGTTGACGCCTGCCCAGTGCCGGAAGGTCAAGGAAGTTGGTGATCTCATAGGGAGCTGGGGACCGAAGCCCCGGTAAACAGGAGCAATCAGCTTTGGTTCGGAGATGTAAGAAATGCTTGAGACATAGTTTTCATGTTTTATCCCTCTTGGAGAAACATTACTAAATAATGCTTCAAATATAAAAAACAACCTCGTTAGGAAATGCAAGGCAAGCTCAAACTGCAATATCGAACCACACGGCCACAGGAAGGCCAGTTTAAGTAGAAATTGTATTATACAATATAATTGCTGGAAGTAATTGCTTTACTCGATTTGCAATCTTCTTCAGCAACTCCACACCACTACAGTTGGTTTTAAGCTAAAAGCACACAATTTGTTTATAAGCACCATATATGGGGCAGCCCTTGCTGGCTCTCTCTAGCACTCTAGCAAGCTATTACACATAGTAACTAATACTTTCTCAAAGCATCAGTCTTTATTCTGATTATACGTTGTATATCCATCATATTACTTCTGCTGTCAAAGTGTTACTAACTTTTATTTGGACACATAATGTAAAAGTACTTGAGATCATCCGACTTTTTGAACTAATTTTCAGCTACAACCACGGAGGCCAAACCCAACCCTTCCTCTAATACCATCATGGACCACTTGATAAGTTCGTTGCTGAAGATTTCCAATGATTGCAACGTCACCATCATCCTCATTCCCTGCAAATGCTAGGCACACCTGCTTCAATCCGTTCACAGGATACAAAATCCCCGACACATGTACTTCCAACTCCACCCCATCTTGGAAGAACAAACTGATCTTCGGTATCACAACTGTGTCTAGACCACTGAAATCATAGCACGTATCGAAGATAGAGTACCCATCTGTCAAAGTATAATCCTTCATCCCTTCTTGAAATGCAGAGCTTAGCTCTGAATAAGCTGTGGATGGTAGTCTTGAAATGACGGTGCCTGAATCAATAAGGGTTCCACCCTCTGCAAAATCTGACTCGTCTACTGCTAGTTTCTTGCCCCCCACGGTGATGCCGATGATGTCAAGGCCATAAAATGGGGTGTCTTGAAGCTGTTTGGACAATGGAGTGAATTTTACTGTCTTTGAGACTGCTCCACCGAACTTGAGGTAACCTGTGTAGCTTGAGGATGATGGTACGCAGTAAGAGAAGAACTTTCTGTACTTGTTTGCAGTTTGTGATGCAACTGATAAACTTGATCGAGCCAGTCCTATCAGGCCGGAAGATTGGCCGAAAAGGCCAGCATTCTTTTGGCCGCACCCGAACAAGAAGTTCTTAAACACATCAGAGGTGGAGATGGTCAGTGTTTCAGAAGCGAAGAATCCTACAGAGTAGGAACTGTCGCCGTACTGGACTTGATATAGGCAACTCGAAGAAGAGCAACCACGTGCACCCCCTGCATATATCCATGGCAATCCATAAAGCATATAAGCAGTATTAGTTGATGTAATTGTTCATTTTTATCCCTTTTCTGGATTTCTGAAGTTTCTTACCTTCTTTAGAGATTAAACTGCATGAGGGTGATGAACATGAAACATTTTTGTACGAGGTTGATTTGGAAGGATCGAACTTGGGTTCTTTCTGCCGGTAGCAAGATACTACACATGGCTCGCATTGAACCCAAGTGATGCCACTACCGGTGTCGAAGATGAGGGTAAAGTCCTTTTTGGGCGTGCCTAGTCCCACCGTGACAACATAGTCGCCTGCACCAACAACCACACCACTCTGGAGCGGTATACTGGAATCTTGCAGCTCTTTATACACCCTTGAATCCGTGGATAACCTGGCATGAATTGAGTCCACCCGTGACTGGTCTTGGCGGAGGACTTCGATTAGTGAGGGAGCATCAATTGTTGCTTTCGCTCCGTTCTGTTCTCCATTGCATGGACCATACTTGTGCACTACTTCGAGTGTACCTTTTCTGGATTCTGAAACACGTAGCTTTGGATTAGGACTTGAACGAAAACATTAATTGCCTATTTCTTTACTGCATAAAATGAATGCCTAGTTGTATGTCGTGTTGTTAAGTTAAATTAAGTTGCATCCACGATATCAAATCAGCCAATCAGTATTCAGACATAAGTCCCGACCTAAATGCAAAACAATCAATAACAAGAAAAAGACATTTGAATCATTGTTTGACCTGTGGACTTGTTGCAGACATTGGATGACAGTAGAGACTTGGCTGTAAAAGTATGACTATAGAGGTCCTTTAACGTTGCCTTATTTTCTTCAGCCGCATAGCTAATCTCCGAAATGCACAAAGGGCACAGAAGAAGAAAACATGCATAAAGAAAGGAAGCAAAGGAGATGGAAGAAATGAAAGTGGCCATGGTGTGCAATGTGAGTTCACGCTGCTATATCTTTGCTGTCTAGCTTGGGCGTCGATCTTATATATTAGGAACAGGAGGAGAAAAAAAGGGCATAGGTGACAGGACAGTAGCTAATGGAAGACTGACGACTGACTTTATCAATTGTGGATGTTCAACTAACGCGAGTCTTCCCCATCAGCTCCATGGTGGGCACCAGGGCAATGATGTTTTTTGTAGCTTACTTGAACCGGGGTGGTGATTGTTCATAAAACGTTACCTTCTTGTTCCACCATATATAACAAGAAATTCATATAAACGTAAACTGATCTCAACCATTGGCTTAATTCAATGGGGTGACTCTATAAGACTTATATGCTTGTATGCGAATCCTTGTTGGTATGGTTAGATAGTACTACTTGCTTGGTATGCTGCATGCTATTGACTGTGTTGTGTACTTGTTGTTTACATGCTGTGATGCTATGTGAAACTTCTATGAGTTGATATGCCATGCCAATGATATGAGTGATGTTTTGCCAATATCATGTACATTTATGGGAGCCTTGGGCTCGAATTAGAGACTATTTTGGTGGCACGCCACCTGCACACAGAATGTGAGAAAAACACTTTATGTTGAATGCATGATTGTTAATAATAATGACTCAGTATAATATATGTTCTACTGTGGGGCTGTTGACCGGTAGCACCGAGTGGGAGAGAGGGTACCCCTCGGGTCCTGTTATTATAGTGAGGTATACTCACAGAGACGGCGACGAGGGGATAGATGGGTACGCCCCTTGATTAGTATATTAGTGAGAGTACCCCTCACAGAGCTGGCGCCTTGGGGATTTGTCGGGTGTACCCCTTGGTTACTTGTTATTATCTACCTTCTTTGGTGAGAGCACCCCTCACAGAGCCGGCGACTTGGGGACTGATGGGTGTGCCCCAAGATTTTTGGATTGTATATTCCTTTGAGGAGAGCACCCCTCCTAGAGCCGTCGGCCACTTGCTTGTTGGTGGTTTTCTTTGTCGGAACCTACCCATTCCGATGTATTGAAATATATATGTGTATATATATATGTTTATGTTTAGGCTTATGCCTGGGGAGCTGACCAGTCGCTACCGCGCCCGATGCACACAGTAGAGGGCCCATAATAATTATAACAATGATAATGATAATGATAAGAAAAATCAGAGAATTCACATAACACTTGTGGAAATGGTATTGAAACGTGTTGATCGTGTGTGTGCATGCTTGTACTCGTGGACTTACTCACCTTACGAGCCTATCTTCGTATGCCTGTATATATGTCTTGTAGTGTTCATTGAGTAGGCGACTCATATAATCGCCACCGTGGTTTTTTTCAGATTATTAGCAGCCTGCAGACAGTTTCTTTCTTCATCGGGTTCCAGACTCTCTTTCTCTGCAGGTAGGCGTGTTACCCTCCTGGGCGGATCCATAGTTTGATTCTGCATATGTTTAAACTTGTCATGGACTTAATATTGATTTCCACTGCGTATTCATTTTCGGGATGTTGTTTGGGTTTGCCTTGGATTTGATCATTGTTATTTCGGTTGATTTGCCGTTGGTTATTTGGCTGGTTTGTATTTTGGGTCTTCTACATTCCTATGTTTATTTTTGATTGGATGTTGTTATTTTGGGTGTTGAGATTGAAGTTTTACACAGAGTTGTGGCATCTCTAGTTTTAAGGGCGTTTTGGTCTTTTTATGTCCATATATGTTTCGCATGTTTGTGTCTGGGATGCGGTCGTTTCAAAGAAGCTTATTGGGATTGGAAAGAAAAGAAGGTAATGAAGAATAGTTCTGGTGATGCAGCTGAAGAACAAGAAGATCATCCTCTAAATGAAGAAGATTATGATTCAGATACACCTCCATTGAAGGTTAGATCACTTGCTGATGTATATGAGAGGTGCAATTTTGTAGAAACAGAACCACATTGTTATGAAGAGGCAGCAAATCAAGAGCATTGGATAAGGGCTATGGAGGAAGAAATTGGCATGATCAACAAGAATGAAACTTGGGAATTGGTTGCAAGACCTGGAAATCAGAAGATAATAGGAGTTAAATGGGTGTTTCACACAAAAATGAATCCTGATGGCACCATTTCCAAGTTCAAAGCAAGGCTTGTAGTTAAGGGCTATGCACAACAATATGGCCTAGACTATCTTGAAACATTTGCCCCAGTAGCACGCCTTGACATAATCAGATTGCCCTTGGCCATTGCAGCTCAAAACAAATGGAAGGTATTCCACTTAGATGTAAAGTCTGCATTTCTAAATGGAATTCTAGAAGAAGAAGTCTATATTGAGCAACCTAAAGGCTTCATTGTGGAAGGCAAAGAAGATCATGTTTACAGGTTGAAGAAAGCTCTCTATGGACTAAAACAGGCTCCAAGAGCTTGGTATAGTCGCATGGACAGTCACTTGGTTCATCAAGGATTCAAAAGAAGTGAAAGTGAAGCAACTCTGTATGTGAAAGGCAGCTCTTGTGATGATTTGATCATAGTCTCCCTCTATGTTGATGACATGCTGATTACTGGAGCAAATCACAGCAAAATTTCAGTTTTCAAAACTGAAATGATGAAAGAGTTTGAAATGTTTGATTTGGGATTGATGCACTACTTTCTTGGAATGGAGGTGATGCAATGTGATGAAGGAATCATGATCTCTCAGAAAAGATATGCTGAATCTATTCTGAAAAAATTCAAAATGGACTCTTGCAAATCAGTGGCAACCCCATTGGTCCAAAACACCAAGCTTGCAAAGAATGAAGATGAAGAAGATTCTGAAATCGGGGTGTTCAGAAGCTGTGTAGGGAGCTTGCTGTATCTTACAGCAACTCGTCCTGATTTACTATTTGCAACAAATTTATTATCAAGGTTTCTCAATGCCCCCAAGAAGAGCCATGCTACTGTCATGAAGAGAGTGCTAAGGTATGTTAGAGGCACTACTGATCTTGGTTTACATTACAGCTCATCCAAAGATGCAAAATTGAAGGCATATAGTGACAGTGATTGGGCTGAAAGTGTGGATGATATGAAAAGCACAACTGGTTATGTTTTCTTGTTTGGTTCAAATGCGTTTTCGTGGTGTTCCAAGAAACAAATTGTTGTTGCTCAATCCACAGCTGAAGCAGAGTATCTTGCTGTTGCTTCAACTGTAAATCAAGTTGTTTGGTTCAGAAAGATCATGTTTGACTTGAAGATAGAGCAAGAAGAACCTATGGAGCTATTTTGTGACAATCAGTCCACTATTGCAATGATTAAGAATCCAATTGATCATGGCAGGACTAAGCATTTCAAAATTAGAATCCATGTGATTCGTGAAGCTGAAAGTGAAGGAGAAGTTCAAGTTTTATTCTGCTCCTTCGAAATGCAATTGGCAGACCTGTTCACAAAGCCTTCGCCCAAGAACAGGTTTGATTTGTTGAAGAACATGTTGAATATGAAGAGCAGCTTGGTCAAGGGGGAGTGTTAGACTATGTGATCAAGCTGCACTAGTGTGTGATCAAGCTGCATTAGAGTGATCAAGTCATTAGTGTGAGTTAGTGGAGAATAATCAAGCCGTGTAGAGTGTGTTAGGAAAAGTGTGTTAGTTGTGTGTGTTTTTCTTATTATTGTAATGTACCCTTTGTTGTCTGATCATTCTTGGTAGGCCTCATGTTTAGCAAACCAAGAAGATCAACTTAGTGGATTATAGGTCTCCATGCTGCACTAAGCAGCATGGGTTGAAGGTATGGGGCTGCAAGTTGAAGGTATGGGCTGCAAGTTGCTGCAGCAAGCTGAATATGGCCTATATATTTAGAGTTGTAATCTGTTTCAATTAAGTGAAAATAAAAGAAAATCGTTTGTGTTTCACTTCACTGAGTGTTCCTTGACTTGTTCATCAAGTGTTCAAGTCAAGTGATTGAAAGAATTGAGAGAAATCCAATAGAACAGTAACCCAAAAAACCAACTTGAGTGTTCTGGAAATTTCCCAGAATTTCCCAGAAAACATCAATGTTCTAGCCCCAACATCGATGTTATAATCGTTCGGCCGGATTCTTTGAAGCTGCTGATCAACAAAACATCGATGTTCCTTGACACAGCATCGATGTTCTAGCAGCTCGGCAAAACTGTTTGAAGCCCCGAATTCAGTAAACATCGATGTTTTAGTTTAAACATCGATGTTCTAAGCATTCGGCAGAATCATTTGAAGTTCCAGTAGCATTTCAACATCGATGTTCTTAGTTCAACATCGATGTTCTAAGTGCACTGCCAGAGAAATTGAAGACCAATAGCCTCAAAACATCAATGTTATTGACTCAACATCGATGTTCTTGAGCTGAAGTTCTTTTCTTTGAGAAACAAAAGCCAACACTAACAAGACTACCATTTTTTGTTGGAGCAATTTAGCTTCAGATTAACTTTCCAATTATATTATGCTTGATTAACATGTCAAAATCCATTGGAGGAACAAGTAGTAAATGTGTTACTGCATATCTTCCCTGTTTTTACCCCGTTTGTGTAGATACGAAATGGAAGGAAAGATTTGCGAAGCATCTGAGAACCAGCACTACGTAGTACTACTTATGACTAAACTACCTCAGAAAGTGCACTATGGTTAATTCTTTGGGGGTGCACTAAAGGATTTACCGAGTCGGACAAAGCAAAACAGCACCATCGCTTGACTTGACATTCGTTGGATGATGCCAATTAGTGACTGTTTTTTCTCAACTAGAGAAAAATGCCAATCTACCAGTAATTAATAAAGGGGATATATGTGTTAAGACTTCCAATCAGTTCCGTTTCGACATAATTTCGGACCCAATTGTATACAACCTATAATTCAGTTTTCTTATCAACATACTGCTTTAGTCATCGGTCAAGCACCATACATTTTCGATTTGTTTTTTAAAGAAACAAGATGGAGTCGTCCATGTAAGAGCGCATAAAACTAAGATTATTGGAAGCCTGATGTACGTACTGAGAATTTTATTAAATGATAGGCAGATATCCACTTCAGAAAAGTGGAAGACCCAAGCTTTTGCGAGTGCAGTTGGTCATGAAACACGTTGAAATTAAGCATGAAGCAGATCCAGATGACGGAAGGATGGAAATTTCGTAGTCTTTTTTTTATTGGAATAATCGAATTCCCTAGTCAAATCGCGACGACTAATCACTAAAAGAAGCACATTAAGGATACTGTAATTCATTCTCACAACAAGAATACTGTAATTAACAACAGGTAGGCTTCTGATTGGGATGCAAGTACGTCTTTGATATGGGCTGCAACTATAGGCTATCGAGAGATCTATTGGGCTTGAGGTTGCATGTACTAGGTTCAGGAAAGCGGGCTGTAACAACTTTACAACGAAAAGAATAAGGAAAAGTTGGGCTTTTTCTGTGGACCAAGCGTAAAGATGTTTATTTGTTTTCACCGCATCAAAACCCAAGGGCCCATCTCCAACTAGGCCTGGTTCGGAACCATGAAGTTTGCAAGAGCCCACCCTCCTCAACATATGGATTCACTGGAGTCAATTGAATTTTTTTTTTCTTTTTATTTTTAACATGGAGTTGATTGAAAGTGGGAAAACGGTTCATGAACTTCTGGTGGTGTATAGGTTTTGTAAGATATGATTTTGTTAAATATTAACTACTCAATTAATTTTGAAACTGGAATAAGAATCTTTTAGCGATGCAGCATAACCTACAAACACAAATCATGATCATGTGTTGCCGGCTGGAATATGTAATATTCAGACAATATAATGCCTTGAGCTTACTCTTTATCTTTGATTATAGTAATGCCCTTATATACACACCATCTTGGACCATATTAATTATTCGTAATTTATTCCCCCACCTGTGAGACTGAGAGTGTGCTAATCCATCTAAAAAACAATTCCTCCAACATCGCTTCAACTTCTATGCATGTGGACGATGAGAAGGAACACGTTTTCTTGAAAGGAAGGAATGTGCATCCATCCCCGAGGCTTTATGGTCAGTAAATGAATAAAATGACGTTCTTTCATACAGATTTCTCTTCAAAAGAAAAGAAAAAACAGATTTGTAGAGATGGAATAACTGCTTCTTGATCAATTACCTTGAACCAAAGTACCCATCCACAACCTAAAGGAAATAGAAATGGCAAATATAAGAAAATAAATGGAAGAACAATTAACATGCTAGTAGCACTGTTTCTGCTACCAACGAAAATAATTCATATCCGTTCACACAACAATTTGCAGACATGCTTTATTTTCTGTTTTTTATTTTCTGGTTTCTGTCACATCTGTACCAAGCTTGCTTTCACTGTCACGCATGATCTAATCATCCCACTTCTATTATTTCACCAGCTACTAGCTATAATATTCATCCTTTCTTTTTCAAATGCCAACAATAACACCATGTACCCTGAAGGGGAGTTAACCTGAGGAGTGAAGATTCTCTTCTTCATCAGGCCAAACCACACTTCTGTTTTTTTACACCACAGTAAGTAGAGTAATAATTATCAGCTACACCCGCCTGGGGCAAACCCAACCTTCCCTGCACTACCATCATACACCACTTCGAAAGTTTTCTGCTGCACATTCCCGAATATGGCCACATCGGATGCATCACTGTTTCCAGCAAAAGCCAAACACACCTGAGATGGCTTATTCACGTAAAAGATCCCACTCACATCAAGATCCATCTCTACTCCGCCATTAAAGGACAACCCAATAGCCTGAACGCCGACCTCAGCGCAGAGTAGGCTGCCGGCGGCAGCCTAGTGATGACCGTGCCGGAGTCGATGATGGCGCCGGCGGTCGTGAAGACAGACCCCGCGATGTTCAGCTTCTGGCCGCGGACGCTGATTCCGGTGAAGTCGATGCCGTAGAAGGACGCGCCGGCGGGGATGGTGGCGAGTGGAGTGAATTTGGCTTCGGAAGATGAGCTCCCAAAAGTGAGGAACCCAGTTGAGCTGGCGGTGGAAGGGAGACAGTAGGAGAAGACTTTTCCGTACTTTTGGGCGGTTTGCGAGACCAAAGATAGCTTGTCTCGGCCTAGACCGAGCAGACCCGCCGCCCCACCGAACAGACCCCGGTTGTTTTGTCCGCAACCGAAGTAAAAATCGTCGAACGCATCTGTCGACGTTAAGGAGAGCTTCTCCGTACCGAAATATCCCACCGAGTACGAGGAGTCACCGTATTGGATGCCGTACACGCACGTTGAGGAAGCGCAGCCAGGCGTGTTGCCTACATTTAGTTACACATACCATAATTTTTCATTGGTTAATTTTGATTTCTTTTTTCTTTTTTTTTTTGTATGTGCCACTACATTAAAAAAAATATATATTTGTAGAGAGGTGTATAATATAAGATATACCTGTAGCTGAAGTGAGGGAATTGCACAGGGAGGAGGAACATGAAATGTTGGTGTAGGAAGTGGACTGGGAAGGGTTGAATTTGGGTTCTTTCTGTTGATAGCAATACCTGACGCAAGGCTCACACTGTGTCCAAGTGAGGTCGCTTCCTGTGTCAAAAATCAGGGAGAGGTCCTTCTTTGGGGTGCCAAGTCCCACCGTCACTATATAATTGCCGGAGCCGACGGTGCTGCCGTCCTTAGCCGGGAGGGTGGAGGAATCCGCTGCCAGAACATTGTTATTGGCACCGGCCAAGGTGTTGGATAGCCTTGCGCGAATTGATTTGACCCTGGCTTGATCTTGGATCAGGATGTCACTAGCCGTGGGAGTATTTTGGTTGTGATGATGGTTTGTGGTAGTGCATGGGCCGTGCTTGTGGATTACTTTGAGTGATGCCTTGTTGTCTAGCACTGAAAATATTGACGGGAAAGTGGGAAACTGAATGATAAGAATAAAAAGCATGCGTGTGCAATTCTTGCTCAGATAAACATTTGGGGAGTAACTTTATAATTTGCAGATTGTTTGAAACAGAAGGAACAAGAGTTAAAGATTGTGGCTAATAGTGCTTGAAACTTTTCTTATTTGAAGAAAAATTGTAAGAAAATATGTTTCTTTTCCTTTTGGATCAGAATCTAGTGTCCACTAGGATTAACCGAACAGGACAAAAGAAATGAAAAGGTAAAGGGAATTTAATTCAAAAGAAATATGCAACATTGTGCGGTCTGAGATGTACTCCAATGCTTCTTGGCAAGCTACCAGTAGTCACCGCAAAATTTCCAGTACAGTTGTTACCTACCGATAGGCAACTCCATCCCCATTTATTGACCAAAATTAAGCAATTCTCTCCTAAAATCATGATGCTTCAATGCATAGCCAATGGTTGGTTCCTTTGGTACTCAAGTTGTTTCCTCCATCCAGATAAGGTAAACAGATTTTGGTGGCATTTCAAAAGACCTCTTTTTTGTATTCTCCAAAAAGAAAAAAGAACCTCTTTGCCGATTTCCAAAGCGAACTTAATCTGTGTTTCCTAATTCAAACTCCTTCTCTCCCCCGAAAGGAGATAGCGTAGTTCCTAAATACCAAGTCCTAAATTTAGCTAAGGAAACAGACCAAAGTTTGCTCGCTACAAGCTGAAAATCATTTGTGACAGCCTAAGCTCAACATATATAATCAAGTACCCTATGTTTTCTTGTTTGTCTATCTTCTAGGAGAAATTCAACTTCTTGCCAACAAAAACAATTAATCACAAGACTCCTGGACTTTTACCTATCTTACATGTTACTGCAATCATTAATGCTGGGTTGAGTATGAAGTTTGTCATTTTTAGCATCAAAAAATGATTAATGTTGGGATGCTAGGAATATTACTACAACGGAGGGTCAAGCAAGTGGCATAAGTACGAAACTTTGAATTGTTGTTTACTTGTTTTCTTAATACGAAATCTATAGTTTCTATGATTACCTTTGATAGTATAAGAATAAAGTAACAATCAAAGGAGACTCTGTTGGACTTACAAACAAAACTCGTCAATTATTCAACGGGCCAGCTAAAAGCAAGATTACCATTGTCAAGCATAACAAATAAAGTAAGTATAAAGGAGCAGCAAGTGGGATTTTATTTATGCTATATTTTATTTTGGTATCAAGCACTTAACAGTAAATACCTAACCACTCAAGTTTTTCTTTCTTTTTCTTTCTTTGATGGTCGCTCAAGTTGATCCACATGTACAAAATCTGGGATGTTTATTCGTTAAAAGAAATGTATGATCGATCTGGGTTCAGCAATATAAGGAAAGAATAGCACCCAAGAAAAAGCTTTAGTACTGACAAGTGTATTTACGGTGTGATTAAGGGATATGTTGATTACTAATTAAGAAGATATGTGTGTATTCTATATTCTATCTTTGTGAAAACCAATGTCGTGAAAGTATCATTTTCTCAGGACCTGCAAGAAAGATATGATGAATACAGAGAAAACAAAAGCAATAATCAATGCTGGTATATTAGTATTCACAAGGTATTAATTAGATGAGCTAAAAATTTGCACATGCAAGAATTAATATAGGAAGAGAGATACAGACTAGGGACACAGAATAGTAAAGATTATCAATTGCAATGCAAAGGACCTTTGGCGTCAGGTATGCAAGAAGGTGATGGAAGCAGAGAGCTAAGTTGAAAAGTATGGCTATGCTGCAGATCATGGTTGCTGCTTTCTGCAATTTTCCGCCCTTCAAAGGCATTCCCTTCCCTCACAGAACAAAGAAGGAAGAAACAAAGAAAATATCTGAGAGAGATGGAGGAAAAGAGAGCAGCCATGGACCAACCAATTCTCAATTATATGTCGCTGCTAGCTAGTATATAATGAAAACACCCCACTACCTTGTCTATATTTATAAGCAGTGCCTAAAAAAAAAAAAGTTATTGGACGTGTAAGTAAAAACTTACAAGTCACCTATCAAAAAAAAGCTTACAAGTCATTACGCGCAAAAAGAAAAGACTTAACCAAATTGTGCAGCAAACAAAAGTCAATATGGAAGATTTCTCTAAGGTAGAACTCTAATCTTTAATATGACTATGAGTGTGGTTGACACATAGTCACTTAAGGGTATTTTTGTCAGTTCATAAAAGGATTTATAATGCTTCTCAATAATCTCAATCGACCCAATGAGTGCCGATCACCAATATCCAGGAGCCATACACTAATTGAGACTGGTCGTCGAATTAGAAAAATCCGTAGTAGAAATTTGTGTTAGGGGAAACAATATATTGTAACCAAGAAAAATTAATTTAATCGGCTAATTTTTTATTTGAGTATTAGTTGCAATTATTGTGTAACTAGGAGAGGTTTGGATGGGACTGCGAGGAACAAAAAGCTCTTCAACCATGAAGTAATCAGTTGGGAGAGTCTCTTCGATATCACGGTGACTAGGGTCTTTTGGTGGATTAAATCCTTGCAACCAGATTTTCCATACTCCCATTTTAGCATCTTAGCATCCGTTGATGTGCTAATGCAATGGAATGGCGTTCATAGGAGATTCGACTAACGGCGGCTACGTCGTAAACATTTTCTGCATGCTGCTACTAGCATAGTATCCCCTTTAGTGTAATCCTTTTTGCTGCTCATGATGTAATTTTTTAGTTACTTCTAGTCATTGTCTCAATGACTTTTTACTGTTTTCTTGTATTCTGTATCTTTCAACAATCATGGTTGAATAAAGATTAGATTAGCATAAAAAAAAGAAGAAAAAGAATTGATTAGAAAGAGAAAATTTAAATAATTTAGGAATATAAATCATAAATATACATGAATGATTATATTAGAGATAAAATAAATTTGTAAAAAAGACAATTAATGTTATCTTAAACTTTGAAGCGTCTAAGAAAATTTGACAAAAAAATAATTCTCTACAAGTACTAGTACTATCTTTGAAGAAGATGTGAAACTAATAAAAAGGAGGATGGTGAGTAAGACTGATTGTTAATCTCAGCATATTCTCTCATTTGGAGAGATGCGCTAGACTGTGACTTTTTTTTTGTTTTTTGGTTTGAGACTGTGACCTTGTTAAAACGTAAGTATGAACTCGTTTTCAGCTAAATTGTTATGTCCATTATTCTTTTTCTTTCTTTCATGTCCTTAATAAGTAGTAGGTGTGTGTGTCTTCAGTTTGTTTGGTTTGTCTGCTTCTTGGAATTAGACTTGGCTTTTAGTTACACTTGGGGTGGGGATGAAAATATGAATGGAAATCTTAATCCATTTTATCTCACCATAAAAAACCTTATATTATATTTTTACACTTTTAAGTCCTCTTGTATGCATAAAATTCTTATTGGGAGACTCCCCACCATACCCAGGTGCGCGACGCAGGTCGAATCCGGATTAATCGAAGCAAAGTTTCGGATACCGGATGGGGAATAAAAAAATATTTTACGCCTTAAATTATAGTCAACCAAACAAAAAATGATATGGTTTCCAATAATATCCGGGGTCCAGATGGCAGTAAACATGAAATGAAATACTAATTGGTTTATAACCCATATTTTTGCAACTAATTGCAAGCACCAAGTCCACGAAACAAATTCAACTCATACGATAAAATATAATTTCTTTTGACAGTTTCTAGAACTTAAACTCTTTAACTTTTTTTTTTAGAAAAAAAAAAGCAATATTTTTCTTTTTCTTTGTCCATCCGATATCTAGAATTTTACGCTGACTAATCTGAATATGACTCGGGTCACGAAACATGATTATAATATGTGAGCCTCAGAATGAGATTCGGATCCGAAACTACTTACGCAGAAGTAAATCGAAAAGCAATAATTTTCAGTGCAGAATAACAAATTACTTCGGAGAAGTCATCCTTAGTGGCCTTGGTTCATAAGTACCGTCCCATAATTAGCATACAATTTCTACTGATGTATAACATACACCATTATTCTAACTATGTTCCAATTTTTGACCAGAAGACCAGTTAGAATCCTGACCGAGAGCACCAATTTTGACTTTGTGGGTTCAGTTGCACACAGGCCCTGTTCCTGACTTGCTCCAGTTTTTCTTGACTCATAAAAGAAAAAATAAAACAAAAATAGTTTTCCTCTAATTCATTCTCCTTTCTCTCCCAGGTTTCTAACATCTACGACCCTGGGTTAGCTTCCCGTGCCATGTAACAATGATAACTTGGAGTATATGATAATGACAAATCTAAAATATGTCTTTCGCTTCTGTTGTTGGGTTACTCATGCAATCATGGAGCAAAGAGAGTTGGCTAAACACGTAAAACAGACATTTCAAGGACTTCATTGGTGGATAAATATTAAATACACAGAAAAAATAAAGAAAGGTGGGCAAAGGCGGTGTTCTTCTACTGTTTGTCTGTATTTTCTTCTTCTTTTATCCTTTTTGTTATTGGTTTTTTAAAAACAAGTTCCTGCAGGATGTTATCTTTTTAGTAACAAACTGATTAATGCTAATGATATGTCCACCTTAATTAATTTATGCTAAGTAGATATGAATATTGTTGCCTGCTCCACCATTAATCCTGCTAGCTTTTGTAAGGTTTCCCTTCACACAATACTGGAAAGCGATGGCTATCTCAAAACCGCACTCCAGTGCAGCCCCTATGCTGTCAGTTTCTTTCACAATGTTGCTTTTAATATTTTGGTTTTTGTTTATATTCGGTATCACCCAAAACTTTGGCACCTTGATGAGATATTATTCATGTTCTGGTTCACCAGGTATTCAGCCATATATACAGTGAAATACATTCCAGTCCTAAATAGAACATATTAAGGAAACAGGACAAAAAGACTATTATTCATTCGCTATTAATGAACAATACCAGCTGAGGATACATATAATTTTAGTGTAAATGAGTACGGATCTACTCCTGCTATTTCGTCAAATTTTTTGCTCCCACACACGCATTGAAAATTTGGCAAGTTTAATCAATTCTAATCCGTCAAGCAAGGGACAAATAGAAAAATTGAGGTAGATGCTCAATCAAGCTTTTCTTTGAGCAAAAAAGAATAGGTACGTAAGAATCCCATGAGTGGCTCGCTAAAATTTTATATCTCGCATCCATTTTGATATCAACATCAATAATCTCGTTTGTATCTTTTTTTTAGTTGTAAAATATTAGTTCGCATCTTTTCCATACTAGTACTTGCATAATTAGTTTAAACTTTCAGATAAGAATATGGCTTCAAAGTAGGATTACACACACATTCAATGTTGGATACCTAGACCTAATTTTATCTCGTTGGATTGATAGGGGACTTTCTCAATCTGAACCCTTTATAATAATAGCTCATGTTATATCACATGTCTAGCATTAATTTCTTAATAAGTCGATAGCGAAACAGAGCTATTTGAACTTGAAAAAAGGCAAAAGAAAAAGAAGAAGAAGAAGAAGAGAGGCTTAGATTATGTTAAAGTCGGGGGCCATGATGGAGGAACAGTTTGGTTTAAGTAGAGTAGCATAGTCACATTATTTTTCGGTTTTCCTTAATTTGATCCTCTTCTACTTTTACCTAATTAGCGAGTATCAACTGTGATATACAGCACCTTTTGCCAAGCTTTATGTGTCCATCTAGAACATGGCCGCAAACTTTGAGAACAGGGAACTTCTTATATGGAATTGGTAGGCATGGAAATTGATGACATTAATTTACGTTGTGAATGCAAAAAAAAATAACTTGTAGTTCTTGATAAACACGCAAGAAAAGCTCGACTTTGAACTCATTGATGTCCTGCAATATCCTTATCTCCAATAGAAGATTCTTTTTGTTTTTTTTTTTTCTATAAGTAGGGAAACGATAAGAAATTTCGTGGAATGCTTAATCAATAATTGACTCCATGTTGGACCACACAAAGCATAAATTATCACAAGGGAAAGTGAGATATAACCAAATCTTATAAAATAATGGAAGAAGCGGTTACCTAACATGAAGCACCACACTCTTTGCATAAAATTCGGTGCCCAGGCACCTAATGAGATGAATAAAAAGTCGGGGTCTAACAATCCAACAGTGTAAAATTTTCAAAATTTACGGTGTATTCGGCGAAGTAATCTTTCTTTCAATGATGATATTAGAAAACAATTCACCGTACTAACATCGATCCACAAGCTTAGAGTTTAGTACCTGTGTGCCTCTTTTCCATGAACAAGAGGGAATGCTTTTTAATCATGAATTTTTTTTGGGGTGGGAAATGGAAATCAACTTTTCGTTGCATGGAAATTCCATGAATCTTTTAGCTCTTCAAATCGTTTTCATGTCATAGAACGAAAACGTAGTATAAAAAGAATATCAGGCCTGCAAACTTCTGATGGATGTACAAATATAAATGGGAAAATGGTGGATTAGACGCGTAGTGAGCTCATATCCACAGTTTTCTTTGGAATCTTGTATTATTGTGGACCATAACAAATTATATTAATGGATGTGCATTATATTTGTAGATCATAGAATCTAATGGTATAAAGGATAGAAAAAGAAAACTGTGATTCATGATTCCTGATTAGAATCTTGGCTGTAGGCCAGCAGACACTAGTAGATGATTAGTGGGTGGTGGACGAAAGCTGGGATCCGTCCCCATAGCGAGAGAGATAGGGAGAAATTGATGGACTAACTACCTAGAAACAAATGATAAACTCGTCAACTTTTCACATTTTAGATGGATCAATTTTGTTCTCCCCTGCCATTAGGCGGCCACATCACTTTAAAACATTTGTGACTGTTTTTTGTCTGTGGCCTAACATCTAACAACAAAAGTAAACAAATACTGCGAGTTTACCCATGAATTCCAATAATGTTGTGATATTTTGCTTTCTTTGGCAGCTCTCGTTGGCAACTTATCAATGATTAAAGTTTTTGGACATAACCCTCGAGCATATCCCACTTCCCTGAAGTAACGACGTGTCGGGGCCCAATTAGGCCGATGCTTGTTACGACAGTAATCAAGGATGCAATAGTTGGGTGTTGGACTGTTGAGTATGGTATGTGAGCTCAAAAGAGTTTGCTGTCCAGTCTTTGGGGTTAAAGGCAAAAGAGCCCAATCCGTTTTTAGTTTTTACTTTTATCTTCCATGAGAAACTCTGTGGCTGTGTTAAGTGGGTGAGTAAGACAAGAGGTTGGCAATCATGGTGGCCTTCTATGTCGGCCATCAACTTCAGATTATTTCGTAATCTACATTTCACACTTTGCAGCCTAAGGTCCCTTTTGAGTCTGTTAACCAGAATGGAGTGACGTTCTTTTCAAGTGATGTAATCCTCCCATAGGCATTACAGTTGCTCTCAGTGTTCTGCTACGAATATGGACCAAGAAAAAAAAAAAGAGAGATTCTGCTACCAAAATGGCGTTGAATATTATCGGAGAACATATTCGTTTCTCTCTCTCTCTCTGTGGCAAATATATAGGATAAAATAGTGACTCTTGAATCATATGTTTCAGGCTGGGAAAATTTTGAATCAGAATTGGTAGTATCATTCTACGGAGCAGGTTATGTAGACAGATTTTGAAAGTTCCAATTCCTGGGAAGTATGGACTGCCTATAATTATGTACGGACTTGGAAGTTACTTCGCTTGCTTGCAGTACCAAAGCACGCAAGCAAAACATTCTACAACATAGAATTGCTAGCATGGTAAGACAGCAAACCTTTCCTTAAAACATTACCATCTACTCAACATGTAGCGTGATTATATTTATAACTACTCTCTTGGCTTCGTTCCACGAACTCGTGGATTCAAGCCCGGCTTTGAACGGGGTGCAGCTTGGGTGGTAAAATAGTTCATCCAGACAAAAACAAACCTTTCCCAACCTACCAAGAGTATGGGTAAGCAAAACGATAACAAAAGTGGTTGTCACAGTAGAGCAACAATACCAAAATGGGAAGGAGCATAAAAATAAAAATCACAATATCTGACAAAATTGATTTTGTCCCAGTAGAACGAAGTTAATCAGACCTATCAGGAGTATAAAAATTCCAGAAACAGAAGTTAAAAAGTACATTATCTCAAGGATAAAAAAAACTAAATGACTACTGTCCAAACTCAAACGAGAGGATCTCCTCCGAAACATCCAACAATTCTTCCACCTCCACCTCCTTAGCTTCATATTCCTCTTCTTCATCACTGGCTTCGCCATCCCTCAACTTTTCTCTCTCTAATTTTTCTTCTTCATGGGCCCGTTTCCACTCACTGACCCATTTCTCCCACTCATCCTTCAACATACGCCGCTTCTCCCGGTCCTGCTCGCTCAATAACAACGATACATCCTGGTCCTCTGCCTCGTACTTCTTACTATACTTCTTCAAATTCTTTGCGATCTCTTCCTCCTTTTCAGGTGTCAAGAAGGATGGTGGTCTTGGACGCCATGAAAACTGTGACATTGTAGAAAAGAGTTCAGGGAACCATTACAATAATGACAATAGGGACATGGAATGACTCGAGTGGTTGAAACCAGGGTCATGGAATGACTCGTAGAGTGGTTGAAACCCCAGAATGCCATTGTTGCAAAAAGAACTTACAGAATGCAATAAGAAAAAATGACAAAAATACAACTTAACAGGATAGCTGGGTATACAAAATGCCAGTAGTGTTTTAACTACCATAAATAACCACCAAATCAACTAGTCAGATATTCTATAGCCACACCCATGAAAATATAGATATGCAAACACCTATTCGACAAATTTTACCTGGAAGAAATGATCCTTCAGAATCCTGTATAGTAGCTTGCCGTTGAAGGACCAAATGTTAAATCCATTTTCCATTTCATGATGGACTGCAGTCACTGCAGTTGCAACATACCTATGAACAAGACACATATCAGAACCACGGTACAAGCCTACTGACAAGTTTTTAACTAGTAAAAGCTAACAAGACGGGAAGTTATTTTAATAAGAACAAAAACCAAAGAAAGGTAGTGCACCCTTTTTGTTGGTAAGAATGATCATAAACTTTCATGATCCATGTAACACAAGCAATTACTTACCTTCCAGTAGGATCCCACTCAATATCCGTAGCCATAAAATGCTCAGCAGTTGCCATGGTCTCAAGCTCATCGACATTGTAAAACTCCAGCTGTCCATTGAAACCTTTAAGCCCCGCAAGTATGACATAGTGGCCAGCAGGTGACCAGAAAAGAGCATTAGCTTGCTTCGCCTTGAGGGTAGTTAACTTCGAGACACGACCAGTATTCTGAGCAGTTCTCATGGAGTAAAAACTTATATCAGGCCTTGGGCTGTCACCATGGATGACTGCAAACCTATGACCCTTTGGCTCCCACGCAAATGCAATGATCTTGTCATTCTTGTTATCAAGCTCCAACACCTCAATAGGAATATCACGTTCTTTTATACGGAAAAGCTCAAACCCTGTATAAGTGCTTTTCTTGGTTTTTGTATAGCGATCAACTTTGACAGCAAGATAGTCACCATTGCTTTGCCAGTACATTTTGCAATCACTAACACTGAAAAGATTCTTCTGCCTCAATTCCTCTTTACCAGGAACTTGAATAAGACTCACCTACAAGTATGACCAACAAAAAAGTTAAAATACGGCCTGGAAAGAAAAAGAAAGCGTATGAATTATAAATACTCACCCGCGCCGGTTGATTCCCACCACCAAGTTCAGGAACAAACAGAGCAAAAATTGGATCAGTTGGTGACCAACTGAAGTCCATAACATTTTCAATCCTCAAGGATTTCTTATCAATAAGACTGAAAGTCTCAGTTTCATAAACAGAGATCATGTTTCTCCCCAGTTTGGCGAAGTATTTGTCTTCTTTGCCACCACCCCACCTGAAAAAGTGCTTATATATAAATAATTGCGCATGTTCAACTTGTTTGCCAAAGGACATGGAGGGAATACAGTTAACTAGGACTCCACGTGTAATTGCTAAGAAAAATCACCTGAAAATGGGCCATGATACTCCAGCAACACCACCAGCTCCTCCAATGGCAAATTCATCAGCACTTCCTTTAAAATCTCTCATCACTTTCCCAGTTCTTACATCAAAAATATTTATCACAACCCTCTGGAGGAGAGTAGCAAGTTAGTAGAGCAAAATCAGGACATAAGGTATAACAAAGTACAGATGGTAAGGCAGAGAAACCTCACATTAGCATCACGTGGGTTGCTTGGCTCATGGCTACTGTAAGTCAACAAATATTTCTCACCCGGAGAAAAATCGATCAGCTTAACCTGCAATGGACAGCTTGCTAAAATTAGGAAAGTGCCAAACTCCAAACGGAATCCAAACCGGCAAACCAGGAAAAGAACCTGAGGATGAGCATAACGCATCAGCCGATTGAAAGAAGATGCACCACCCCAAACAGCAGCACCCTGCCTGTGAACAGTTGCCAGGTAAGTGCCTAGGGGGGACCACTGCACAAAACTCTCTGTCCAGTACTGCAAAGATAACCACAATAGATAATCATTATGCATAGCAAAACCAATAAAAAAAATCAGAAAGGAGCTGAAACATTCAAAAGTATATGAGTCCGTGGTTGGCAAATAAAACTCCCATTTGATAATTGGAAGACATAAAAACAGAATTTCAGCACATGACATTATGCACAACAAAGATTCACTAGCTCATTTTCCTGCCCACGCCCCTCCCCCATACAATATGCACATATACAAGCGGAGAGATTCCTCATAACTACCCAGCAAAAGAAATAAAATACTACAGCAACAGCAGATTATCACCCAAGGTAAACAAAACAAAATGATTATCAGCTCAACTTACACCACGCTTATAAACAAGCTCTGGCTTCAGTTGTCTTGCATCATTCCAAAAGACCTCAGTGTCTGAGCCATTGCGAATCACAAACTGATCTCGTGCTTTTTCATCAGTGAGCCAGTGTTGAAGGTTTTCCTACAGATAGATACATGTCAGCAAAGCAAAACACGGAAGAAAAGCAATCCAAGTTCAGAAAGAGAAGCAAAAAGCAGAATCTGAGAAAGGATCAAAATAATTACCCCAGCAACATATGGCTTAATCTCAGGAGGAGCCCATTGATCTGGAACACCCATATACTTGTCAAAATCACCAAACATGTTCACAGCAAAAACGTGTGATTTGTCCAACTTGTACCCATCGGTCTTCTCTTTTGCAAGCTCTGCTTCCTGCCAGAAAGGGTGAACAACGGGTCAGTTTCTGTGAATTTGGAAAAAAATTAAAAAGTCATAGCGGAACAGCAGTCCCAGACCATAAACAATGATAAAAACTCCAATAAGTAACAGCCAGCCGCTTTACCTTTCACTAGAAAGAGAAAAGCTACTTAGTTGAATAGCACAGCCATTTACCCAAATTAGTAGAAACAAACCGATAGATGCCAAGTCACGAGGAGTACCTGAGGAGTATTATACTCAATAAAGCAGTAACCCAAGGTCTTCTGCGTATCGGGATCAATGGGCATCCAAAGCCCATCCTCCTTAATCACACCAATCTGGCTATAGATTTTTCTAATAACACCCTCAAGCTTCTCGAATTTCTCCCGAGGCACCACCGGAAGATTATCCACAACGACAATGTTGCCTAGCCCTTCCTCGTAGTCCAGCTGCTCCTCATTGTAAACATCCTCGTCGTCACTACCCGCCACAGCCAACAACAACAATTAGTAACCGCCAACATTAAATAAAATACCAAATCCAATCCATAAATTTCTTATAAACACACGAATCTAAGCGAGATAGAACAGAAGAAGAAGAGAAGAAAAAACGGCGCAGTATAAGCGAGGCGGGGGGCTAAAAAGGTGAATATATACCTTATCACGCCGAAATTGTTACCGGGAGGGAGGTGGATGGAGGAGAGGTCGACGTGGGAGAGATCGATTCCGATGGCGGCGGCCCGCGCATCGGGGTCGATTGGCATAACGTCTGCCATGGTTGCTTCGGTTCTAGTGTTTGGGTTCTCTCTCTAGAGAATCTCTAGAGAGAAAAGAGAAGAGGTCGGTGCGGTGGAGGGAGAAGGATTCGACAGTTTGGCGACGACGGAGAGTCGATAATGAGCGAGAGAGAGAGAGAGATATAGTAGAAGTGCGTTTTGTGTGCGTGTACGTTTTGGGCTAGGGTTTTGGGGTTGCAAAGAGGGCGCTAGAGGGTTGTATAGTAAAATCGTCTTCTTTACGGTTGTATTTCTTTCTTTTTACAGCTGATGGTAAAATTATTCTTAGTTCAATCTGAAAGACAAATATGCCCATCACAGTTATTTTCCCGCTATTTGCTTCTTTTTTTTTACTAGTTGATGGTGAGTCTCAAACAGTCAAACGGTCAATCATCCTTTGTTTTCTTTTAAGAGTACCAGAGAACTAATAATTCATTGATATTTTCGGCCAAAAATTTATTTCAGAGCAATATTGGACAAAAAAACTCTTAGGCTAATACTTGCTTTTAGGAAAATAAATTTTTCTTATTTTTTCTCATTTTAGGAGTTATTAATACGTATGCCAATACTTCCGGTGACCACCGAAAAAATTTTCACAATATTGAGAATTTAAATCATGTATCTTCCAAGTGAATTGTAAACTTTTTACAATTTTCATTTTTTTTTTGATTTCGCATCATAATGAAATAAAGGCTATAAACCAATTTTACATAGTGATAGAAAATCCACACTATACAAGTGATGATGAGTCACATGCCATTATAAGTACGAAATTAACATAGAATTTTTTTTTGTGTATACATAAAACTATATTAGATTATCAAACTAAATCTTTTTTGTCAGATTATTATCATTATCAAACTAAATCACGAGTTACAGTAGAACCTGTTGCATCGCTAATAAAGCATATACGTATAAGTCAGGTGGAACATTTAAAACTCTTAATTCCTCACATAAATTAAGAGTTTTGCTAGCTAGTATGTCTACTACAAAGTTTGTCTCATGGTAATTAGGATGAAAGGTGACTATCCAATCATTGGCTAGCAACAAATGAATATATTCCAACAAAGATAGTTGCTCCAATCGACTGGTCGGTGCAGTGCTTAGGAGCAATGCCGCCACTTGGTTGACTGTTTTCACCGTTAAGTGAGTTATACTCATACTCTAGGCAATACATAGTACTTCGTAGATAGCCCGTAATTTCGATTGAAAGCTTGTGCAAGGGCATAGGCCATGAATAAACCCTTTGCACCATCTCCCTTCAGAGGAACGAATGAGGCCGCCAGCTCTTGCACGGTTGTTATGGGAAGACACGGCACCGTCAATGTTGGCTTTGTGCCAACCAGTAGTAGATGGAGCCCAACCAATGTCAACTGTCATCGCAGGATCCTGGACACAGGTATCAATTAACTTAGAAGTTTGTAACAAGTATTTAACATAAAAGACTCTTGTACATCTATTACTCATTTCGAGTTCACTGACAGGTATCTATAATACATTAATTATAACAGCCCGGGTAAAATTTATATTTTTACCGGGACTGTAAAATGCTATGTACAGTAATTTACCATATAAAATAATCTTGGGTAGTTATTTCGGGGTAAAATATGCATTGGATTCCGAAATCGAGCTCTGTCCCACGCTCAGAATTTTTCTTCGGATTTTTCGGACCAAAGTTGGAATTTTTCGGGTCCAGGAATCTCGGGAAAAGTCAGGTTTAACCCCGAATTATTGGACCAAAAATAAAGTCAGGGGGTATTATAGTTATTTTCTGGTCCGGACGGAACACGACTGCATAATTGAATTATGCAGCCGCCTTCTCCTATATGCACGTGAACTTTTGTTTCCCTCTTGTGAAGCCTGTGACCCTGCAAGTTTTATTTTTGCCCATCACTTCTTTTCCCTGCCTGCAAACCCATTCCCAGCTTACCTTCTACCTCAAATTTTCCTCTGCAAACCGTCTCCTACAACACACCAGAAACCAGAAAAAAAAAGTAAAGAAAGAAAAAAAGAAAAAAAGAAAAAAAAGAAAAAAAAGAAACAAACACAAAACGACACCACGTCACCGCCGTCCTCCCCTTCATCGCATCACACCGCAGGACCACCACCCACCACTGCCGCTGCACGCACCAACTGCAGCAGCACTTGTCAGCACGCCGCTGCTACCGCCTACTCCCTTCGCCGCTGTCCAGTCGCGGTAGATTTCTTCTCGTGCCGCCGGTGCCGCCCTCTCTTCGTCTCCGACACGACCGCCTGCAGATCGACACCGCTTCTTTCTCCTTCGCCGACGCAGCCGCAGACTGTGCCGCCTGCCGTCTTCTCTTTGCGTCGCCACTGCCTTCGTCGCTTTGCCATCCGATCCGCTCTCGCCCGCACGTCCCTCCTCGTCACGCCGTCGTTGTAGCTTCCAAGGTGAGCAACGAGTAGATGACGACCCGCCACACGCACTGGGTTCTGACCTCGGGTCGGGTTGACCCGCGTGTGGATGGGCTGGAGGAGTTTGGGTCTGGGCTCGGGTACTAGGCTGGCTGGCTCGGGCCTCTACATGGGCCAGCGCTTGGGCCTCAACTTGAGGTCTGGGCCTGGTGCTGTGCAAGGCCTGGCTGGCACTATTCACGGGCCTAGTCCAGTAAAAAAACATAAATAATAATTATGGTAATAATCTGGAAAATATAAGAAAATAGTATATGGATATAATTTGTGAAAATAAAGGAAATAATTACTTTTGTATATTAATTTCAAGAAACAAAAGTGATTATAACATAATTGTTAAATTATAGTAATACTCCTAAGATGTGTACCATGGAATATACTACCGGAAAATATGTACATGTGAATAATTTCTAGGAAGATTATTTTATGATAGCTAATACCTTTAGAAAGAATAATAATTATTTTTATCAAATATTTTGGAAAGTACATACTTAAGGAAAATAAAAATGGAAAGGGTATTATCAAAGTAAATACGTACCGGAATAATAACCGGATATAATTATGGTAAAATATTTCCGGCCTATGTAATTAAATGGTGAATTATGATGATAATGGGAATAACCCGGGGAGTACCGAGTAGGCACAGTATTTATTTTACGGCTTACAGTAATAGTCGAGCATTTGCATATCATCTTATGTGTGCATAAATTATTGTTTGATATAGGAATTGATAACGAGCAGTACCCTGAGGAGCCTGAGCCGGAACATTTCGAGGACTTTCAGGAGTAGAAAATCGGCTAAGGTGAGGATAAGTAAATATTTATATACTGCCCGTAGTACCAAGTTGCTGTTTGTTTATTATGTGTGTTATATACTTGAATAATTCTTTCTGGTTGTGAATGGTTGTTGTGAGATGAATTTAATTGATATTTGTTGCCGTTGATGTTGCTGAATTGATGCTACTGTTGATGTTATTGATAATGTTGGAAATGTTGGTATTAGTAGGATATTACTGTTGTTGTTGACTGTGAAAATTGTGTGAGTATAGTACCGAGGGTACTAGTATGGGAAAACAGTTGAAATAAGCTTGTATTATCCTGACGAGCGGAGAGGCTGTGAGCCTGCTCAGGATAATGAGATAATGGAGGATAATAGAAATTAAGTAACTAGATGAGGGGAAAGAAATAATAAACTGGAAACACTTAGACATCTAGTAAGTCACTGTTAAATGTTGGAACAGCCAGATGGTAGTCTTTATTTTTATAGTGCTGGGTGAGAGTGTGCTTGGGGTCTGCTCCCTGTCTGTACCAGTTTTTATTTTAGGCGCTGGGGAGAGTGTGCTTGTTGTCTGCTCCATGCCTGTGCCAGTTATACGTGGAGGTACCAGGGCGGGGTCCACGGGCTAGCTAGCTTGACTACCAGGCGACGACCACCATTTAACTAGTGATAGGGGCCCTGATAATAAAATTGGAATAGCGTGTCTAGGATCACAAGTGTGTTATTTAAGGTTCGTGAGAACCTTAGTTAATTGTTGATAATGTGACTTGGAATTTAACGGTTGCTTGTATATGTATATATGCTTATGGATTTTACCCGGTGAGCACTTCGGACTCATCCCTCGCCTGCGTGACCTGGTCGCGTAGTTTGATTGTGCGTAGCTCAGGTACGTTCGAGGCAAGCTGTGGTGCACCCTTTGCCAGGCTCGGATCCATCCTGCGATGCATCACTATCATATTGTTGCTTATTGTTGTATTGTATTAAGACTTACGCTGCTTGCATTTTACTACTCAGTTCTGATGCTTGTTGTAATAATGTCTCCGTGCCGAGACAAGTACTGTTGATGTATTATGCACCGTTATTGTATAATTGCTGTTGATTTATATTATTTACCACTGTGGATACTGTAATAGTAAGTGGTCCCATGTGTTTACTGTGTACAACGGTAAATACGGATCGGGGCGTTTCATTTTGGTAGCGGAGCGGGCTGTAGGTCCTTGGTTATTGTTTGATTATCTGTGCATATCCTGCTCCACATGTTATAAATATGATACTCATGCATACATCTTCATATAGGTTGGACGAGATGGATCCAGCTGAGGGACACCAATATGCCGCCCAACAGCACTTTGAAGAGGACCAAGTGTCATTCGGTCAACCGCATGCCTACGTAGAAAAACCACATGTGGTACCGGGTATGCCTTACCAGATGTCCCTGCAGATGATGCACATGATGACCCAGATCCTTCACCGACAGACAGCTGGGAGACCAGTCGAAGGCCCCATTTTTACCAAGCTATCTGAGCTTGGAGCTGAGCCTTTCTTAGGAGCGACTAACCCTCGTGAGGCGGACTAGTGGTCACGTCAGATCGCAAGGGTCATGCTTAAGATCAAGTGCACAACTGACCAGTGGGCGAACTATACCGCTTCTCTTTTCCGTAAAGAAGCAACAACATTGTGGGAATCTACCACAATAGACCTGCCGAAACTAGTGGTGATGTCATGGGCTGAGTTCACGGCCATGTTCAAGGACAAGTTCATTACTGAAGAATTTCAGGAACGCATGCAGCGCGAATTCCTGGAATTGCGCCAGGATGGTATGACCGTGACAGAGTATAAGAAGAAGTTTGATCGTCTGTCCCTGTATGTTGGAGATCTGGTGGCAACTACCAAAGCCAGATGCCAACGTTTCTAGAGAGAACTACATCCTGACATCCGAGCTATCATGGGATGTAAGGACTATGCTGGATATCAGGACATGGTAAGGGATGCTCAGAAGGCTGAAGTTGCATGGCATGAACAGCAGGAGTATCGCAGGAAGAGAAATGCACCGCAGGTTCCTCCCTGTCAGAACAAGAAGCCATATGTACCTGCCGCTAGTGCACCTGCAGCTGGACGAAGATAGTACCAGTCGACGACCTATGGACGTGGTTGGACTAACAACCGCGGAGCTCCGATTGGGGGATGGAGTGGACCCGGAGTGACTAGTTCTGGAGATAACCGCTTCCGACGTCCCATATCATCAGTCAGATGCTTTGAGTGCAATGAGTTGGGACATTACCGTTATGCATGCCCAAAGCTTGGAAGAGTCAGTAACTCTGCACCGGTGCCAACAGTTCAGGCCTCTGTGGCTAGTGTGCCAGGTGGATCTAGAGCTCAAGGACCAGGTCGTGGTCGTGGGAATCCTTCCGCAAGGACCCAATCTGGAGCTAACCAAAGCACAGCAGTTCCTAGAGCTTTTGTCATCACCGCAAAAGAAGACCCTGAAGCTGCCCAAGTTATAGCAGGTATCTTTATAGTACATGGTAGTATTGCATTCACATTAATTGATCCTGGAGCTACACATTCCATTATAGCTCAAACCTATGCTATGCAACATAACTGTGAAGGCTGAAGTTACATGGCATGATCAACAGGAGTATCGCCGGAAGAGAAATGAACTGCAGGTTCCTCCCAGTCAGAACAAGAAGCCATATGTACCTGCCGCTAGTGCACCTGCAGCTGGACGAGGATAGTACCAGTCGACAACCTATGGACGTGGTTAGACTAATAACTGCGGAGCTCCGACTGGAGGATGGAGTGGACCCGGAGTGACTAGTTCTGGAGATAACCGCTTCCGACGTCCCATATCATCAGTCAGATGCTTTGGGTGCAATAAGTTGGGACATTACCGTTATGCATGCCCAAAGCTTGGGAGGGTCAGTAACTCTGCACCGGCGCCAACAGTTCAGGCCTCTGTGGCTAGTGTGCCAGGTGGATCTAGAGCTCAAGGACAAGGTCGTGGTCGTGGGAATCCTTCCGCAAGGACCCAATCTGGAGCTAACCAAAGCACAGAAGTTCCTAGAGCTTTTGTCATCACCGCAAAAGAAGACCCTGAAGCTGCCCAAGTTATAGCAGGTATCTTTATAGTACATGGTAGTATTGCATTCACATTAATTGATCCTGGAGCTACAAATTCCTTTATAGCTCAAACCTATGCTATGCAACATAACTGTGAAGATATATCCTTAGAAAAACCGATGAGGGTTAGATTACCCGCAGGCATCATAGTGAGGTTAGACAGAGTTTGTATCGTTAGTGTTTGAGAACGAAACCTTTCCTGCTCGACTCATTGTCATGAACATGGGAGGATTTGATATAATCCTAGGCATGGATTGGTTGTCGAAGTACCAAATTTTGGTGGATTGCCGAGCTAAGCAAGTGAGGTTGACATCCGTCAAAGATCGGTCGATTGTTTTGTCCGGAGTGGGGAGAACTACAACCACATGTAGTATCTCTGCTACCCAGGGCTACAGAATGAAGCAACATGGTCCAAATGCTTTGCTGACACACATTTCAGGCGAAGAAACACAAGATCCTACCCCAGAGGATGTATCAGTTGTGAGGGAGTTTGTTGATGTTTTCCCAGATGATCTACCAGGTTTGCCACCCGACAGAGAGGTTGAGTACACCATCGAGCTTGTACCTGGAGTTACACCTATCTCGATGGCACCATACAAGATGGCACCAACAGAGCTTCAGGAGCTGAAGAAGCAGCTAGAAGAACTACTGGAGAAAGGTTTCATCAGACCTAGTACCTCACCATGGGGTGCACCAATTTTGTTCGTGAAGAAGAAGGATGGTAGTCTGCGTATGTGTGTAGACTATCGCCAGATCAACAAGGTGACAATCAAAAACAAGTATCCATTACCAAGGATTGATGATCTTTTCGATCAGCTTCAAGGAGCAACGGTGTTTTCAAAGATTGATCTCCGATCGGGCTATCATCAGATCAAGATTTTGGAGAAGGACATACCGAAGACAGCTTTTCGCACACAGTATGGCCACTTCGAATTCACTTTGGTACCTTTCGGTTTGACCAATGCACCGGCTGTATTCATTTGCTTGATGCACTTGGTACTGAATGAGTTTCTGGATAAGTTCGTTGTGGTTTTCATCGACGATATCCTCATCTACTCCAAGAGCAAGGAAGAGCATGAAGAGCATTTGAGGATAGTGCTTCAAAGGTTACGGGAGAAGCAGCTGTATGCCAAATTCAGCAAGTGTGAATTTTGTCTTGGAGAAGTTTCCTTCCTCGGACATGTGGTAGGCGGAGATGGAATAAAGGTTGATCCTGCCAAAGTTAAGGCTGTGTTGGAATGGGAGCCTCCTAAGAATATGTCCTAAGTCAGAAGTTTTCTTGGCCTTGCAGTATATTATCGGAGGTTCATAGAATGTTTTTCCTTATTAGCCAGTCCCATGACTAAGCTATTGAGGAAAGAACAAGCTTTTGTTTGGAGCCCAGAGTGCCAACGAAGTTTTGAGGAGCTTAAGAAGAAGCTGACCATGGCACCAGTGCTAATAGTACCCAAGCCAGGAGTGGAGTATGTGTTGTTTTGTGACGCATCAGGTCTTGGTTTAGGAGCTGTAATGATGCAAGAAGGACGAGTGATTACCTATGCCTCTAGACAGCTAAGGACTCATGAGAAGAACTACCCGACTCATGATCATGAGATGGCAGTTGTGATTTTGGCTCTGAAGATTTGGAGACACTACTTGTTTGGAGAGAAGTGTCGAATCTTCACCGACCACAAAAGCCTCAAGTACATCATGACTCAGAAGGAGCTTAACCTGCGACAAAGACGCTGGGTAGAGTTGCTTAATGATTATGATTGTACTATCGAGTATCACCCAAGAAAGGCTAATGTGGTAGCTGATGCTTTGAGCCGCAGACAATCGGATGATGCCTCCACTAGTTACTCGATGTTCTCACTTATCGAGTTAAGGAAGTTGGGAGTTGACTTGACAGTGGATGATAAAGGAGCCTTACTGGCACACATAAGTGTCAAGTCCAACCTAAGAGGATGGATAGTGGAGTTACAAGATGGAGATCTCGACTTGGTCAAGCTAAAGGAAGGAGTAAGGAGTGGAAAAGAAGACCAGTTTCGTATAGCTGATGATGAAGCACTGATGATTGGGAAACGGGTATGTGTACCCAATGTCAGTAATCTGCGTGGTCAGATCCTGGATGAAGGTCATATGACTCCGTATGCGATGCATCCTGGAAGCACCAAGATGTATCAGAACCTGAAGAGTCATTTCTGGTGGCCTCGGATGAAGAAGGACGTAGCGGAGTATGTCACAAGATGCATTACTTGCCAGCAGGTGAAAGCCAAACATCAGGCTTCAGCAGGCAAGATGAGATCATTAACAATACCGGAGTGGAAGTGGGAGATGATCACCATGGATTTTGTGATTAGTTTACCGATGACTCGGAGGCAGCATGATGCTATTTGGGTCATCATTGACCGATTAACAAAATCGGCTCATTTTCTTCCTATCCGCCAGACTGATACCATGGACACATTGATGGGTAAGTATGTTGCTGAGATTGTGAGGCTACATGGGATTCCAAAGTCCATAGTCTCAGACAGAGATCCCAGATTCACATCACGATTCTAGAAGAGTTTACAAGCTGCTTTGGGAACCAAGTTGAGCTTCAGTACCACTTTTCATCCTCAGACAGATGGATAGTCTGAGAGGACTATACAGACACTGGAGGACATGCTTAGAGCTTGTGCACTCAACTTCAGTGGGAGTTAGGATAAGTACCTACCCTTGGCAGAGTTTGCTTATAACAACGGCTACCGTTCCAGCATTGGTATGCCACCTTTTGAGGCTCTCTGTGGAAGGAAGTGTAGAAGTCCGGTATGTTGGGACGAAGAAGGTATGAGATTGATCGTTGGACCGGAGTTATTCCAACAGACAGTGGACAAGATCCAGACGGTGAGACAGTGCATGAAAGCTGCTCAGGATCGGCAGAAGAGCTATGCCATCAAACACCGACGTGAGATGGAGTATAACGTTGGTGAGAAAGTTTTTCTCAGAGTTGCACCCTGGAAAGGAGTGATCAGGTTCGGCAAAAGAGGAAAGCTGAGTCCAAGGTATATCGGGCCATATGAGAATGTGGAGAGAATTAGACCACTAGCTTACAGGTTGTCTTTGCCTGATGAGCTATCACGTATTCATGACGTGTTCCATGTCTGAAGCGCCCCAACCCGTATTTACCGTACACAGTAAACGCGTGCCGGAACTGTGACGACCCAACCCAACATGACTCAGCATACAGTGTGTACAACAACAACTCGGCCCCAACGGCCCAAAATATCAAACATCAATAATAATAAAACCGGCCCAATGGCCCAACAACAATAATAATATGCACAGCGGAAGACTTAACGACTCACAATGACTCTGTATGCAACCCATGATGCAACTAATGGATCCGAGTCCTGTCCAAGGGATAACGCTGCAGCCTGTCTGGAATGCAATATACCTGAACCACAAATAACTCAACCTACAGGATGAAAGCCCGCAGGTGAGGGGTGAGTCCGAAGTGCCCACCGGGTAAACCCATAAGCAAATATACATATACATACACCGAAACTATTCCAAGTCACAACACAACAATTAACCAAGGTTCTCACGAACCTTAAATACACACTGGTGATTCTAGACACGCTATTCCAATTTTATTATCAGGGCCCCTATCACAAGTTAAATGATGGTCGTCGCCTGGTAGTCAAGCTAGCTAGCCCGTGGACCCCGCCCTGGTACCTCCACGTAAAACTGGCACAGACAGGGAGCAGACCCCAAGCACACTCTCCCCCAGC
>JAKUCV010002979.1:51076-61829 GCA_028386065.3 Turnera subulata
TTGTCGTGAGCACTTCGGACTCACCCCTCACCTGCGGGCTTTCATCCCGTAGGATGAGTTGTTTGTTGTACAGGCTTGGTGCATTCCAGACAGGCTGCGGCGTTATCCCTTGGACGGGCTTGGATCCATAGGTTGCATGTGTCGCATACAGTGTTTGTGTTAGTTATTTAAAGTCTTCCGCTGTGCATTATTTTTATTATTGTTGGGCCATTGGGCCGTGTTGAGATATTATCGATGTTTTTATTATGGGCTGTTGAGCCCGGATATTTGTGATATACACTGTATGCTAGGCCTTGTTGGGCTGGGTTGTCACAGTTCCGGCCTGTGTTTACTGTGCACGGTAAATACGGGTCGAGACGTTTCATTTCGGGCGTTAGGTCTTGTTGGGCAGTCTTTGTGTGTCTGTTGTCTTTGTTTGCATAGTTCGCTCCAGTTGTTTATTATTTTACATCATTTAGTTAGTGCATTATGGATCCAGTCAAGGGACGCCAGCTGTCGCAGAACATACACTTAAGAGGTAAATGATGCCATAATAAGCGAAAATGCAAATATTATTAATATTGATAATACTGATAATACAAAGGGAAACATTACATTGATATTTTATAAAAAGGGAAATATTACAACGATTTTTGATATTTTATAAAAATAAGAAAATACATTTAACGATTCGGAACGACGTTGACACGGAAACTGTTTGGGTCGTTGTTGATGTTGACCGTGACTCTGTCGCTCCAAGAGAACCACATGCCGCCTCTGTCGCGCTGGCCAGGAATCTCGAACTGGTTAGCTTGAGGGAACCGGAGTGGGATGAGACCGTGATCGTCCCGTAGTTGCCACTGCGTCTCCGTCAGAAGAACCATGTTGGGCTTATACTGGTTCTTCAAGTGTCTCAAAGTACGCGAGAATTCTTGTGCACGCCTTGCCACTCCTCTGCAGTTCCACACCAGTAGCCGTACCTTTGGCCAGGTTGGAGGTAGCCGAGTCATTCTGGGTATGCTCTGGGCTGTCATTGAGAGCTGGTAGTAAGCGCCTTGCTCCACAGTCTGGCAAGTGGACTCCAGATTGAACTCTTGAAGCCTATCCGAGATGAAGCACATCACGGAGTTTGCTGATCCGTAGTAGGATGTCCTCAGAGTGCCGCGATCCTCTAGGAAGAACACCTCTTCCATGGGAGTGACGAAGAACCGCGACGAGTAGAGTTCGTCGACGAAGACCAGGCGTGGCATCCTGCCGAGCTCGTTCGGCAGCTTTTCAGCACGTTCGTTGACCATGCTATAAGCCAGTCGGTTTCTTCTGCCAAGATTGGCACCTTCGACGAAGAAGACTGAGGAGGGAGCAGGCATCGTGTTCTGAAAGCGAGTATTTTGTTTTTTCTGAGGGTTTGGGTTTGTTTTGTTTGCTTGAGCGTTTTGTTTGCTTTTAAAATGCTTTGATGATTTCCACTTCACCGCTCCTTCTTTTATACACTTATGGGGAGCGTGTTTATTGTTTTTGATTTTCAAGATTTGCTTTTTGAAATTTTACCGTTGCTTTCATTTATTGCTTAGTTACTTCACGCGTTTTTCGGACCCATGCCAGAGTTTTTCAGCCTTTTCTATCTCTTGATTTTATTTCGCTCTGGCTACCTTGTCTTTTCTTTTCATGGATATACTATATTTTCTTGCATTTTTTATCACATGCATCCGTGACCGTTGAGCCCGGATATTTGTGATATACACTGTATGCTAGGCCTTGTTGGGCTGGGTTGTCACAGTTCCGGCCTGTGTTTACTGTGTACGGTAAATACGGGTTGGGGCGTTTCAAGATATAAATCATACTACCTTGGTTTCTTGTAGTTAATATAACAAAATAATTACTTTATTTATTTTCACAAAATTACTATGTATTTATGTTTCCCAGAAATATATACTCCATATACTTTCCAAATTATAATTCCCATAATTAAAACTTATTACATTACCCTCAATATATATATATATATGTCCAAAATGATTAAGTAATATATATACACTATGTTTTATATCCACGAAAAATTAATAATCGCATTTATACATATATTTCCAGAAAATATAATTATGTATGTATGTATTATTATTTTTTTAAAATATACATGTTTATTTAAAAACCAACTGGGCCAAAAGAATTGGATCAAGCCATGGTCTTAACCCACTAGAGCCAGGCCATTGTACCAAGTCAGCAGGCCCAAGGCCCAACCTGCTGCCTTGGATCCAGCAGCCACAGCCCAGCATTACCATCAGCCCATACCCACAACCCTAAAAACCCAACCATCAACCGGGCTAACCTGCCCTAACCATAACCCAAACGGGTCATCTTCCTCCAGCTCACCTTGCAAAGGCGGCGGCGACGGGGCTACGGGGCACGGGAGCAGAGTGGCGGCACGTCGCGGGGGAGGAAGGGAGGAGATGGGCGGTCGCGGCAAGGGTGGTTTGCGTGGCTGTTGGTGGTGGTGTCGTTCCGAGGCGCGACCGCAGGTGGTGAAGGTGACGGCTTTGGTCGGTCGTCGTAGCAGCAGGCAGCACGAAGTGCAGAGCGACGAACGGCGGTGCAGCGCGGCGAGGCGTGGCGGGGCGCGAGCAGAGACGGCGCTGCTGCAGTTCGCGGGGTCAGGCCTATGTCCTCCGGCGGCGATGGTGCTCGCGGACGGCAGAGACAGGGGGGAGGGCGGAGCTGCAAGATGGGGCTTCGTCCCTCAGGTCACCGGTTGCATGCGGGGGAAGGGGAAAAGAGCAAGGGAGGAGAAAAGAAGAAAGAAAGAAAGAAAGAAAGTAAAGAAAAGAAAGGAAGAAAAGATATGAAGGAGGGTGCCTCGGTGGTGGTTGGTGGTCAGCCGGCAGTGGTGTTGTGTGTGTTGTGTTTGTTGGTGGAGAAGAGGAGAAGAAGGAGAGCAAGAAAGGATAGAACCAAGAAAAAGAAACGTAAGAAAAGATGGGGGAAGGGGACAAGGTTCACAAGCGCACAGGGGCTTCACGGGCGAGTTCACGGGAGAGGCGGCCGAACTCACGCAGGAGCAGGAAAGAGGTAAAAAGAAGAAAAAAAAGGAAAGAAAAGAGAAAAGAAAAGAAAAGAAGAAAAGGGAAAAAGCAGGGGCATAATCGTAATTTTCCGTCCCGGGCCCAAAAATATGACTTGGGTTCGGAAAATCCGATTTATTCTCCTGAGCATCGTTCAACTCTCGGAACTAAAAACCGAGGCTCGGTTAGTTAGGAAAATACTTCCGAGCGCGGGAAAACTCTCGGTTTCGAAAAACGACTCCCGATTTACCTTGAATTAATTACCCAAGATTAATTCAACAGTAAATCACGGTAAAACGACTTCTACAGTCCCGGTAAAAATCTAAATTTTTACCCGGGCTATTACAATGTCTCTATGCTGAGGAGATACCGATCAGACCCTAGTCATATTGTGGCCCCAGTGGATGTTGAAGTGGCAGAAGATCTTACCTACACAGAAGTGCCTGAAAAGATTATTGCTCGAGAAGTACGACAGTTGCGGAACCATACCATTCCTATGGTTAAGGTCAAGTGGAGTAAGCATTCTGCTAACGAGTCAACATGGGAAGTCGAGGAGCACATGCGGTCCCAGTATCCGCATATTTTCACCGGTTCGGAGTGAATTTCGGGGATGAAATTCTTTTAAGGTAGACTGTAACAGCCCGGGTAAAATTTATATTTTTACCGGGACTGTAAAATGTTTTGTACAGTAATTTACCATATGAAATAATCTTGGGTAATTATTTTGGGGTAAAATATGCATCGGATTCCGAAACCGAGCTCTGTCCCACGCTCGGGATTTTTCTGCGGATTTTTCGGACCAAAGTTGGAATTTTTCGGGTCCATGAATCTCGGGAAAAGTCAGGTTTATCCCGAATTATTGGACCAAAAATAAAGTCAGGGGGTATTATAGTTATTTTCTGGTCCGGACGGAACACGACTGCATAATTGAATTATGCAGCCGCCTTCTCCTATATGCACGTGAACTTTTGTTTCCCTCTTGTGAAGCCTGTGACCCTGCAAGTTTTATTTTTGCCCATCACCTCTTTTCCCTGCCTGCAAACCCATTCCCAGCTTACCTTCTACCGCAAATTTTCCTCTGCAAACCGTCTCCTACAACACACCTGAAACCAGAAAAAAAAAGTAAAGAAAGAAAAAAAGAAAAAAAGAAAAAAAAAAGAAACAAACACAAAACGACACCACATCTCTGCCGTCCTCCCCTTCATCGCATCACACCGCAGGACCACCACCCACCACTGCCGCTGCACGCACCAACTGCAGCGGCAATTGTCAGCACGCCGCTGCTACCGCCTACTCCCTTCGCCGCTGTCCAGTCGCGGTAGATTTCTTCTCGTGCCGCCGGTGCCGCCCTCTCTTCGTCTCCGACACGACCGCCTGCAGATCGACACCGCTTCTTTCTCCTTCGCCGACGCAGCCGCAGACTGTGCCGCCTGCCGTCTTCTCTTTGCGTCGCCACTGCCTTCGTCGCTTTGCCATCCGATCCGCTCTCGCCCGCACGCCCCTCCTCGTCACGCCGTCGCTGTAGCTTCCAAGGTGAGCAACGAGTAGATGACGACCCGCCACACCCACTGGGTTCTGACCTCGGGTCGGGTTGACCCGCATGTGGATGGGCTGGAGGAGTTTGGGTCTGGGCTCGGGTACTAGGCTGGCTGGCTCGGGCCTCTACATGGGCCAGCGCCTCGGCCTCAACTTGAGGTCTGGGCCTGGTGCTGTGCAAGGCCTGGCTGACACTATTCACGGGCCTAGTCCAGTAAAAAAACATAAATAATAATTATGGTAATAATCTGGAAAATATAAGAAAATAGTATATGGATATAATTTGTGAAAATAAAGGAAATAATTACTTTTGTATATTAATTTCAAGAAACAAAAGTGATTATAACATAATTGTTAAATTATAGTAATACTCCTAAGATGTGTACCATGGAATATACTACCGGAAAATATGTACATGTGAATAATTTCTAGGAAGATTATTTTATGATAGCTAATACCTTTGGAAAGAATAATAATTATTTTTATCAAATATTTTGGAAAGTACATACTTAAGGAAAATAAAAATGGAAAGGGTATTATCAAAGTAAATACGTACCGGAATAATAACCGGATATAATTATGGTAAAATATTTCCGGCCTATGTAATTAAATGGTGAATTATGATGATAATGGGAATAACCCGGGGAGTACCGAGTAGGCACAGTATTTATTTTACGGCTTACAGTAATAGTCGAGCATTTGCATATCATCTTATGTGTGCATAAATTATTGTTTGTGTAACGCCCCGGTTTTCCGTTTTTGGATTTATAAAGAAAATTCCGAATTTCGGTAATGGAAATTAAATTAAATTACTTTCCATTTGGATTCATTGATTTTGAGTAGTAATACATTGCTTTCGAGTTTCGTCGGACCTAAAATGCGTTTCGGGACAAAACACGTCGTCTACCGTAGTTTTAGTTAAAACTACGTCGTTTTGAAGGTTTTAAAAAAAAAAAAAAAACTCTTAAGGGAAGGTCAACCTAGGCGCGTTGACCGAACCAACCAAACGACTTGTCGTCGCTTGGCCGGCTGGTGCCCTAGGCGCCTTCCCCTTCTTTTCTTTTCCACTTTCTTCTTCCTTATCTTTTCTTTCTTCCTTCTTCGTTTTTTTTTCCCCCTGTTTTTCTTCCCTCTTTTCTTCTTTGCTTTTCTCTTTGTTTCCGTTACTCCTCCACTTGGCCGTCACTCCCAACGGCCTTATTCTCCACCATCTCCCTTTTCTCTCTTCCTCATCTTTTTCTTCCTTTCATCTTCTTCGGATCGACTCCCCGGAAACGGTCACTCCTTCCCTTCTCCCTCACCGACACCACCATCTCTTCCTATTTTCTTCTCTACCTCGCTATCTCACAAACTGTCCTCTCCTCCTCAAACTCGCACGTTGTCGCCGTCGCCCTCCTTCTTTTCTTTACGAAGCCGCTGTTCCAATCGTAGCCACACCCACATCTGTAAGGGAAGAGAGCTGCTCATAGACAACTTGTGACGGAGAAACCGAGGTGGGCTCGGGGTTGGATCGAGCTGTCGCACCGGCGATCGTTGGTAAGCATTTGCCTTCGTTCTCCTCTTCATCTCTCTCGTCCTTTCGGTTGTTCCTCGGCTGATTTGTGTTTAATCGGGTTCTTGCTTAGTTTGTGTGGGTTGTGTGGTTGCGACGTGTTGTTTCCAGTAGGGGTTACAGGAGCTCGGGTTGAGACGTTTGTGTGGATCCAGGACCTTGATTTGGGGATCCACGGCTAAGGGGACGAAACTGCTCCTTTGTGGGTTGGTTCTGATTCTCTGTTTGAGTGTGTATTGATGCTGGGAGCAGATTTTTGAGGCTTGGGTTACCATGGAGTTGACGAGTGGGATGTGTTGTTGTGTCCACAGATCATATTCCGGTAAGTTTTCCGGCAACCTTGCTCGACTTCTCTCAGTTGGTGTTCTGTGAGTGTTGATGGTTGTTTATTTGTTTCTTCCTGGTTCTTGTTGCGGGATCGACAGGACTTGTTGGTTTGCATTGAAGTGTGGTGAATTTCTGGCAAGATACGACCGGAATCCGGCGAAGGGGTACTGTTCCGGCGAGGCTCGGAAATTGTCCGGCGAAGCTCGGGTTCTGCCCAGCGGATTATATTTCGCGCCTTACGAGTATTAAACGGTAACTACTTATGTTTGTATCGGTTATGTCTTGTATTTAAATTTTAGAAATTAATTACCAAAATACATTTATATTTAAACATTTGGTGAAATATGGATTACCGGGAGTGGAGAGATAGAGTGTGTGGCCGGGAAATACTTACCGACACGTAGAGAATTTAGGCCGATCAACTCTTGGGCTCGGGAACGACTTTAGGGCGGTTTTAGGAAAAACCGAGCCCAAGCCCAGTAATCTCAATTTGAAGCTTAGCATATTAAAAATGGACTTAAAGGAGTAGACTTAAGACCTAATCACGGATAATTAAACTCACGGATATTAAGAACGGGCTCGAAGCCCAATTTCATAATCGGTAAAATTTGGACTTAAGGAAGTGGGCCCTCGGCCCGGAACTTGCGATTTAAGATTTAGTGGGCTTTAGGCCCGAGAATTGTTAATGGACTTAAACAGATGAACCTTAGATCTTTAATTGTTGGAGTTAGGGAATAGAAAATAATCCTTTGGACTTAGACCCAGAAATCTTATAATCGGAAAGTTAGGGTCGGGAGTTACTCGTTTAGAGTATACAATTAACTTACATACACGTGGTTATTCCCAAAATTGGTTTAGTGATTATATTATGTGCCGGTATTCAGGCACGGGAGATACCTCTGGAGCTGTAGACTCGGATCGGGGAGAAGTCATAAACCGCATTTTGAGGTGACATTACAAGTCTTTTTATATATGTTTTGTGAATGCATGTTGGTGTGGTTTGTTTGTTTACTTGCCTTGTTTGCTACATGCGATAATTGGAATTGTATGCCTGATTGATCTCATATGTCTAAATTTCTACATGATATGTAAAATGCTTTGGTGATGATGTATGGTTATGGGCCGCAGGCCCGGATGAAACAGGGACACTTACAGTGCACACATCCCTGAAAGACATAATGTATCTGAACTGTAATAGTATGTGGTTATGGGCCGAAGGCCCAGATGTTACAGGGGCACATACACACTTCCCTGGAAGACATAATGTACTTCAAACAGAAATATAAAAATGTAAATAAGAATAAAATACTAAATTCTACTGTGGTGACGGTTGGTAGCCCCGAGGAGGGTTGGGTACCTCGGGTCACATTATGCTGTATGCATGCCCAGGGGATGTAGGTGCACCCCTGGAAGACTTACACCGGTTAGGTGTGTCTGAGTGCACCCTCAGGTAGCTAGCGGCCACTTGAGAGTTTTCAGTGGTTTTTGGCCTCAGAATCTACCCCTTCTGAGGTTTGACATTTGGGTTTCACACCCTGATCTGATCAGATGCGCTACCGAGACTTGACTCACAGTAGAGGGCCCATAATGATATAAAAATAGTAATAATGATAACAACCAGATAACACATTGAGCTCAAACAATACGAGCTATAATACGATAAAACATTTATGTGATGGTGTGTGATTCTGATTTGCTTGTATGCTATACTTGTGCTCGTGAGCTACTCACCCTACGAGCATGACTTCACATTCATGTATACTTAGACTTTTAATGTTCACTGAGTAGGCGACTCACATAATCGCCACCGTTGTTTTTCAGACTTTAGTTAGCGTGCAGACTCACTTACACCTTCGACTCGGAGATCAGACGCAGTCACTTCAGCAGGTAGTTGTGCATTATCTCTTGGTGGGATCCATAGGGCCATATGCATGTTATTTTCTATCTTGAGTTTTATTATTATTTTCATCTTCCGCTGCATGTTAAATAACTCGAGATGTCATGAATATTTGTCTCTATATCGGCAGTTAGCCGGAGTTGATTTTTGTGATATTATGTCGGCATGATGCCGTGATGGCTTACTATTGGTTAAGCCGGTTGGTTCCATTTACTTTTATGACATCTCGTGGTTAATACATTTTCATGGAAAATGTTTGTATACCGAAGCATCGGTTTTTGTACCCCGGGTTTTCAAGAGTATTTTGGTAACTCTTTTCATTTAATTATTTTATTTTTATTTAATTGGGGTACGGGCTTCCACAGTTTGATATAGGAATTGATAACGAGCAGTACCCTGAGGAGCCTGAGCCGGAACATTTCGAGGACTTTCAGGAGTAGAAAATCGGCTAAGGTGAGGATAAGTAAATATTTATATACTGCCCGTAGTACCAAGTTGCTGTTTGTTTATTATGTGTGTTAAATGCTTGAATAATTCTTTCTGGCTGTGAATGGTTGTTGTGAGATGAATTTAATTGATATTTGTTGCCGTTGATGTTGCTGAATTGATGCTACTGTTGATGTTATTGATAATGTTGGAAATGTTGGTATTAGTAGGATATTACTGTTGTTGTTGACTGTGAAAATTGTGTGAGTAGAGTACCGAGGGTACTAGTATGGGAAAACAGTTGAAATAAGCTTGTATTATCCTGACGAGCGGAGAGGCTGTGAGCCTGCTCGGGATAATGAGATAATGGAGGATAATAGAAATTAAGTAACTAGATGAGGGTAAAGAAATAATAAACTGGAAACACTTAGACATCTAGTAAGTCACTGTTAAATGTTGGAACAGCCAGATGGTAGTCTTTATTTTTATGGTGCTGGGGGAGAGTGTGCTTGGGGTCTGCTCCCTGTCTGTGCCAGTTATACGTGGAGGTACCAGGGCGGGGTCCATGGGCTAGCTAGCTTGACTACCAGGCAACGGCCACTATTTAACTAGTGATAGGGGCCCTGATAATAAAATTGGAATAGCGTGTCTAGGATCACAAGTGTGTTATTTAAGGTTCGTGAGAACCTTAGTTAATTGTTGATAATGTTACTTGGAATTTAACGGTTGCTTGTATATGTATATTTGCTTATGGATTTTACCCGGTGAGCACTTCAGACTCACCCCTCGCCTGCGTGACCTGGTCGCGTAGTTTGATTGTGCGTAGCTCAGGTACGTTCGAGGCAAGCTGTGGTGCACCCTCTGCCAGGCCCGGATCCATCCTGCGATGCATCATTATCATATTGTTGCTTGTTATTGTATTGTATTAAGACTTCCGCTGCTTGCATTTTACTACTCAGTTCTGATGCTTGTTGTAATAATGTCTCCGCGTCGGGACAAGTACTGTTGATGTATTATGCACCGTTATTGTATAATTGTTGTTGGTTTGTGATATTTACCACTGTGGATACTATAATAATAAGTGGTTCCACGTATTTACTGTGTATAACGATAAATACGGATCAGGCGTTTCATTAATGCTCTGAAAATTGGTAGAATCCTTGAAATTGTTTGTTTGTTTATATATTGCCCTTGATAAGTTTAAAATACCGTCCGGGTTTGGGGTTTTAGGAGTTTGGATCCAAATATGAAGTCCAAGCCCAACAAGTCTAGAAAAATCTGCCATTATCTCTTATCTCAACATTATCATGGTAATTCTTTATAACATGAAAGAAGAAGCAATGATCTACAAAACTGAGTACATAACTCCCTTATGAAGGACATAGATTTTATATGTTATGAGTAAAAACTAAACTTAACTTAACCTAAAGCTTACAGGACATATATAATAAAAACTCTGTGAAATTGGCAAATGACATATAAGTGTAAATATTATCCTGCAAAAGGCAGGAAGTTCATTCTTTCTCTGAAGATGGTTTTGCTTTTTTTTTTTTCTTACTACCACCAATATATAGTCAGTGAATGTAACAGCCCGGGTAAAAATTATATTTTTACCGGACTGTAAAACGCATTGTACAGTAATGTATCATGTAGAATAGTCTTGGAAATTGTTTTAAGGTAAATTATACGTCGGGATCCGAAACCGAGCTTTGTTCCACACTCGGGATTTTCTTACGGATTTTATGGGTCGGTTTGAGTTTTTACCGAGTCCGGACGGTACGCGGACAGTACACGATACAGCTACACAACATTACACCGTATGCCATGCATGCCATGCATGACATGCATGCCATGCATGACATGCACAACATCTTCCTGTTTCCACGTGACTCGTCTTTTGCCGTCGTGTAGCTCCCTGCAACCCGTGAAGATTTCTCGTGAAACCATCCCTGTGAGCTCGTGAACCACCTGAGTTTGTCT
>JAKUCV010002980.1:0-75859 GCA_028386065.3 Turnera subulata
CTTAACGGTAGATAGTGAACTCTTCAAGTGTACCTTGAAGGACTGGATTAGCCACAAATTAGTTGTGTGTGAACCAGTATAAAAATCTCTTGTGTCCTTCTATTTTTCAATTCCGCACTTCATTTCCTGCAAAGTTTTAAATTTTCGGTCATAAGCTATTCACCCCCCCTCTAGCTTAAGTCTATTGTTCCTAACAGGTCTTATGTGGATGCCCGCTGGCAGCCGGCGGCCTTCGCGAGATGTCGCCGGTCGCCCCGCGTTTCACCCGTTCTTTCCTTTTCAGGCCCCCAATCCCCCTAATTCAGGCCTGATTCGATCCTACCGCGTAATCAACCCCTAATCTACCCAGAATCACTCAATTACTTGATCATCACTCCCCTAAATCATTCCTTAATCAAAAGATTACCCATTAACACCCAAAATCATACCAAAAACACATATTCTAATTAAATGATAATTAACTTTGATTTTCCACGAAAATCAGAGCCAAAATTGATCTGTAAGAAATGTGTTAATGGGCTGGACAAACTCTCGAAAATAATTAACTTGGACCCTTAAATCCATTCCTAACCCAAGAATAAATCATCTCAATATAATTGGGTAAGAAATAAATAAAAGGCCCAAGGAATGCATTCTAATGCAAATAAAACTTATTATATGTTTTATCCTAAGGTTAAATCATCTCGTTAATCCTAGTATTTAAGTGCATGAAGATTTAGTTCATCAAAATACATTAATTCTTCTAAATTAAAATTCATATTATGCTTGAACCTTGGATCAAATCATCTCATTGGTCTTAAGTCTACACATGTACGAAGTCTAATTTAGTAAAATTTCCGTGAGTCAAATTTGGGTGTTCACACCAGGCACCTGTCATCATCCCTCCGGGCCTTGTTTTCCAGCAGCGGCAACAGCAGCTCGCTGCTGGCGACGACATTATTGATCCCTTCGGGAACATTCCAAACCTGCCAATTAATCAGCTCGTGTGGCCCCGCCACAGAGCACCTATTGGAGCCTTAGCACCATTAAACATTGACAACCCGTATGAGCTCAGAACCATTTTGGTTCAAATAGTGTAAAACAAGCAGTTTGGCAGTTCAGCGCTGGAGGATCCTAACCAACATCTGGAGGACTTTTGGATATTTATGCCACTACCAGAACCAATGGTTGGTCTGAATATGCTAAGAAGCTTCACTTGTTCAAGTTTTCACTTAGAAATAAAGCAAAAAGATGGCTGAAGACACTGCCATTGGGTAGCATCACCACCTGGGCACAAATGGAGGAAGTTTTCCTGAAGAAATACTTTGCCAAAACCAAGATGGATGAGCTTCATAGTGAAATCTGTAGCTTCAAGCAGAAGTACAATGAGACAATGGTTGAAGCATGGGAGAGATTTTAAGATTTGATCCAGCACTGTCCTGCTCACATGGTGTATCCACCCACACTGCTGGGAATTTTCTATCGAGCCATGTCTTTAGAGGACAGGCGCACCCTAAATGCTGTTGCTGGAGGTAATTTCAAACATGCACCATATGAGGATGCCAAGAGGATTATGCTTAACCTTGAGGATGATGATGAACCATGCCACAACACTAGGGGTGTGCATCAAGTTGACAAAATCACCAGTTTGGAGGACCAGCTTGCTGCTATTTCCATGCAGCTCAAGGATTTGACCACAAAGCATATACAGCCAGTAGCACAGGTATAACCCGTTGCCCAATATAGAGTTTGTGAAATTTGCAGTGGCCCCAACTCTTTCCTTGCATGCCTGACAAACAATTCAAAGGAGGCAAATTTCATCGATCAATGCCCCAATCCACAGTATAACAATTATAATCAGGGGTACAATCAAGGATGGCGTCCCAATCCCAATCAGACTTCCCAAAACCAGGGACAACAGCCGCGACAAGGTGGACAGTAGGGAGGGTCTTCTGAAATGATGGCTATGATGAAGCAATTATTGGAAGGACAACACAAGATGGCAGAAGAGTTGACCTTTCTAAAAGCTCACAACAGAATAATTGAGAATCAGGTCACACAGTATGCTGCACAGCTGCAGAATCAACAGGGCAGACTGCCAAACCAACTGGAGATGATTCCAAAAGCGCAATGCTTGGCAGTAACACTCAAAAGTGGGAAGGTGCTAGAAGAGAAGAATGAGGCAGCAAGCAAGCCAGCACCATACCAGCCCCCGCTGTCCTATCTGCAGGTTTATATGAAACATCCACAGGGCGCACTGCTTGGTCATCCAAAAGTAGATCTAAAGGAATAGTGTCAGGCAGTGACACTACGAAGTGGGAAGGAGCTTCCAGACCCTGTTTCTAAACCAGCAAAGGTGACAGCACCCGAATCAAAGGAGAAGTAGGAAGCAGTGGCTGCACCAGTGACGCTGTAGGAAGCTGAACCTAAGAAGAAGGCACTGTTAGTACCTTACCATCCCCACTACCATATCCACAAGTGTATAGAAAGAGCAGACTTGAGGAGCAATATAAAAGATTTGTGGACATGCTCAGTGCCCTAAGGTTGGAGATCCCTTTCATTATATTTCTGGATTAAATGCCCACATATGCCAAGCACTTAAAGGAGATTCTGACCAACAAGTGCACTATAGAGAAGCAGACAGTGGCCCTTACAGTAGAATGCAGTGCTGTACTGCTGAAATAGCAGCCCTTGCCATAACTTGAAGATCCGGGAAGCTTTTCAATTCTATGTACTATTGGCACCCAAAACTTCAATAGAGCATTGTGTGACCTTGGGGCCAACATAAGTTTGATGCCATTAGCAGTAGCACAAAAGCTCAACTTTGGGGAGATAAAGCCAACACGTTTGGTGTTGTAGCTTACTGGCCCATCTGTGAAGTATCCTGTGGGTGTCTTGGAGGATGTTCCTGTGAAAGTTGGAAAGTTTTATATACCTTGTGACTTCGTGATCATGGATATGAAGCTTGATGACCACATCCCAATTATTCTTGGGAGGCCATTTCTCGCAACAACTGCTGATGCTATTGATGTAAAGGATGGCAACATTACTTTTCGATTTGGAGAGGAAAGAGTGGAATTTAATGTCCAGCAAGCAATGGAGTCAGAATTGGACTCCAATGCTTGCTATATGGTGAGTGCCATTGAAACTGTCGAGGAGGATATTGTTCATGCAGCAGGCATTGTGGAGTACACTGTTGATTCACAATTGAGTTATTTGGACAACAAGGATGGACAAAAAGATGGTGAAAGAACTATAAAGGTGGAAACACAATCCCATCAGCCATTCCAGCTATTGACCCTAACTTGTAAGCCTTGGAGATTCTTATCGACAGTGGCACTATTTCTCAGTCTATTGATATGGTGGAGCCTTCTATTGATGTGCTGAAGCTTCCATCATGCAAATTTAGACGAAATAAATGGAAATTTAATCTGGGTGATCGAGTTCTCCTCTTTTACTCCAAGTTGAAACTCTCAAATGGCAGCTTTCGTAATTGCTGGACAGGGCCATATACAGTGCTCGATTACCTTCAAAATGGAAATATGGAGATTTGTGATAAGGAGAATAGCAATCAAAGTGAATGGCCAGCAACTAAAACATCACAATCCTAGAGTGACATTGGTGAAGGAAATTCCTCAACTTCTTTTTTAGCCACCATGACCAGTGTGAGTTGTACGGTGTCCAGCTACAAGACGTAAAAAAAACACTGCTCGGGAGGCAACCCGAGGTAAGTTTCACTATTTTCAATACATCCCATTAGCTTAATTTTCATTTTTGTTTTTGTTGATGTTTTTGCAGCCATAAAAAGTAGAAAAATCATAAACCATAAAGACAGGGGGACTGTGATGGCAAGTAGCATGCATTGTCAGTGCAACACACCACTATCGGCAAACAGTGAAGCATACTTAATCCTACTCTTGCACTTTTTAATTTTTCCATGTGCACTGTATGCCATGTCGTGTGTACTCTTTGTTGTGTTTTGCTAAATGCCCATTATACCCCTGCATCCATGCATTTCTCATGATTTGCATCTCATGTTTGTCTTCCGCTTGTTTATTTTTTTGTTCTTTTATTTTATGTTGGAAAAGTTTGGGGAGTACCTCTTTTTTTTGTTATGTTTTTATTTTTATGAGTTTTGTGCTTTATTTCTTCCCAGTGAGCACACTGTGGAATTTGAGTTTGGAGGAGGCAGAAATTAGCATTTCTTAGTTATGTTCAGCATTTGCATTCTGTTTTTATGGACAAATGACTTATGTTGTGTATGCTGCTGGGCTTCATATGCGTTTTCTCGATTTTATTCGTTGATGCAGCACGCTGCTACCTTACTATTTCGATTCCTGTTATTTTTAAATGTGCTCACAACCGATATCGACTCATTTTAGTTAAGTTTAGTTTGTGCAGGATGACAAATCGAAATCAGTATGGTAATCATGACGCTATCAAGGTAATGAGTGTCAATCTTTTTTTTTTAAATTGGGCAGTACCTGCTGTTGACTGTTTTAGAATCGACTCTTATTTTCTATCAAGGCAAAATTTTTATCATCTTGGCATATTTGAGGATATGATAAATGCATTATTTGTTGAGCTTAATTTCACTTTATCTTACCTATATCATTATTTCCATTTGACAACCCCTTTTGAGCCTAGGTTGTTGGTCAATTTTTTTTTCATATACCTACATCATCACACCATAGCTTTTTGAGCCTTGCACGACCATCACAGTCTTTTAAGCACGCTTTTCTTTGAATTTTTAGCCCGACCCTGTCTGTTTGCTTGCCTAGTTCTAAACTTTAGGGTAATAGTGTGACAGTGTTATGGCAGCGTCCGCTGCAAGGTGAAAAACAAGGAGTTTGTCGAAAATTTGAATGGAGCCCAGCAATTTAAGGACATGGAGATGAGCAATGAATTACAATGAGATCAAGGGAGCAAATTATTCAAAAAAAAAAAACAACAAAAACAAAAACAAAGAAGAAGAAAAAAATCTTTTTTGGCTCCCTTGAAAATTTTTTGCTCTCAATATCTCTTGCAAAATCCATTAGTGCTCCAAAATTTCAGGGAATCCTTGGTTTGAGTTAAATTTGAGGATTAATGTCACGTTTCATCCCTGTGTTGCCCCCTCGAATTGAAATTCATCTTTGTGTTGAGTTTTGATCTGTTTTGATCCCTCAGTTGATCAATTTTTAAAGGTTTAAGTCCTTTTCAGTACTTTACTATTCAAACCAGTTTACCCACCCAAAATTCGACCCAACTAACCCACCCAACCCGGAACCCCATTAAAAAATCTCCAATAAATATATAACTCTACTTCCCAATATCAAAATTTTGAAAATATTAAAAAAGTACCAAAAAATTTTAAAAAATTTGTAAAAATAAAAAATCATAAAGTAAATTATTTTTTAATTTAAAATTTTATAAAATAAAATTTTTTCTGGACGAGTGGAGATGAAAGGAGGTAAAACAGGAAAAAAAAACAAAATTAAATACAAAAATTTAAATTTTTATATTTTTAAATTAAAAAATAATTTAAATTATGATTTTTAATTTATGTAAATTTCAAAAATAATATGTATTTTTTATAATTTTAAATTTTTTATATTGAGGGGGAAGGAGGAGGAGGACAAGAAGAAGAAAAAAAAATAAAAAGAAAAAAGAAAAAAACATGTAGAGAAGAAATGTTTAAATTTTTAAATTGTTAAAATCACAGAATAATTTTGATTTATGATTATTAAATTTTTTAAAAAATTTTAAAAAATAATTTGTATCCTTTTATAATTTTAAAATTTTTGATGTTGGGAGGTAGAGTTATTTGTTTATTGGAGATTTTTTAATAGGGTTCCGGGTTGGGTCTGTTAGTTGGGTCGAATTTCGGGTGGGTAAACTGGTTTGAACAGTAAAGTGTTTAATTTAAGGGTAAAATCGGTAAAAAGGACTAAAACTTTAAAAAATTGACCAACTGAGGGATCAAAACCAATCAAAACTCAACACAAGGATGAATTTCAATTCGAGGAGGCAACACAGGCATGAAACGTGACATTAATCCTTAAATTTGAGGAAGAAGGTTACCCTGGTTAGAATTTTGAAAGGTAAACAGTTTTTGCTAGCCTATCTAATTTCCTTTCTTTGGTAGCTTAAACCTACCCACATTATACTCCCAAGAAAGACCTATTGATCCTTGTTTATGCCTTGATGCTCATTAGTGGAGATTGGAAATTTGAGTCGGCCTATGAAATAGATATCTTTAGCCCTGGTACTTAACTTATCATATTGGCATAAGGAGCTTTGATGGAGGAGTGGTTACTTATTGTTTTCCTTTGATCATCTATGTATCTAACTTTGCTACAATTCGAGTTGATGATTTTTCCTTTAAAAAAGGGTTATACTGGATTTTGAGCAGTGAGTGCTGCTGAGTGCGTGATAGGTGCTGTTGATATTTTTAATTTCGAGAAGGCAATTGTAATTTCCTGCTGCATCATTTTCTTTGTGCTTCAGTTTATGTTTTGCTTGAGGACAAGCAAAGATTCAAGTTTGGGGCAATTTGATAAGCGTGGAATTACACACTTTTACAGCATGCATTGTAATCTTTTGGCCTTGCATTTAGCATCAATTCATGCATTTAGTTAGAGAATCACCTGTTTTTACACCAAATTCTAGTTTCATTACTCTTTGTTACCATCATGTGCATTTCGACCCTTTTTGGAGAGGATTTATGATTTTTGGCCAAAAACCAGTGAGGCGCTACTGAATGCTCAATTCCAGTTCAAACTACACAAGCGACAGCGCCCGCTGTCAAGTCCCTATTTTTTTATTACGGTTTGCGCTTACTTTTGCAGGAGTTTTAAAAAGGAGATGCACCTAGACACTCCTTACAAGGAAAGAAGATCTGGAAGTCTAATTAAAGAGGGATTCTTGAAGTTAAAGTCTAGGAATTTAATTCCAAAACCTACTCTTGTTGGAATTTAACCCTAGATGTAAAAGCAAAAAGGGTTTCTCACGAAATTAACAAGCTTTGGGGAGGAGGAAAATCACTAAATTTGGCTGGAAAGAAACTGATTCTTGAGTCGACTATTTATTTTTATTTGTAGTCATGTCGACTATACTCTTTTATTTTATTTTCTTCTTCTTCTTCTTCTCCTTCATGAACTAATTTATTCTATCTAGGTTTATGGGATGTAGCTAAACTCTTTGATGATTAATTGATATTTCAGACTTGGTTTTATATATATTCGTTATTCCTTGATTTGTGTATGGAGAACTTAACAGTGCATGCGGCTTGATAACCCTCTTGTACACCTTAGCCGTCTTAGTGAAGTACCGACCGGAGAAGCTAAGAAATCAGAACATTCCATACACAGCCTCTACCCTACTAATAGAGGATCTCTACTTTTAGGTTAGTTGAGGAAACAACCCCTGGCACAGCGCCTACTATGCCCTAGAAAAGGACTTCACGAGCGGATGCAAGGTAGTCTCGACTAGGGTAGATCTACAATTCAAGCGGATGTGAGGTGTAGATAAACATAGGCTAGGGAGCCCTACAAGGTGGACGAATTATTTACCAAGTTATTGATTTATCAGTTCAGCAGTATAGGCTGTAGTGAACCCCGGACAACCTAGGTTCCTTATTATTGCGTTTTGCCTCCAATCGATATTCTCTACTTTTATTTTCTGTTTATTTACTTTATTATCTCAGTTTATTGTCAACACAATCTCGATTTTATTTATTTATTTGTTATTTAGTTTAATCAATTGAAATCCTAAGGATAGTGTTGTTTACAGCAGTCCTTGTGATTCGACCTTGTTTACTACAGCATGTTGTATACTTGCAACTAGTTTTGCACGAACAGATGGCCCAGGAAACTAGTGCAAAAGCCAAAAAAAAACATTAAAATTGATAACATAAATTATGATTGGGAAAGTTATCTCTGTCCAAATTATTACTTTAATAGGAAAATAATTTAAAAAATTTCACGAATCTTTTTCAACTTTCAGAGGTTGGAAGATAGACTTAAATTCCACCCTCAACCACCCTTTTGACATACCAAATTTACTAGAACTGATCCAACGTCGGAGAACAACACTTAGATATTTTTAATGGGTCAACGGTATATTTGGTACGTAATATATTTTAAATTCGTCAGTTGTATATCCCGTGTTTTTGTCAATTATATATCTGGGGCAACACTTCGATGGCATGGAGTGTTATAATCAATTTTTTATTTAAATCTTTATTGTTTAATCTATATAAATATATTAAATTAGAGACCTAGATCTCTGGTGTTGACAAGTGGCTCTCTAAAGATTGACATGTGGCAACTAATTTTGTCAAAAAGTAATTAATATATTATTTAGTGAATTTAATAAAAAAATTTAATATTCTATATTTAATTCTAAATCAATTGTTTGTGTATAAATTGCTAGAGAGAACGTAAGGGCAATGAGAAGGCACAATTGAGCTTAAAAAAAATTAAATGCAGAAAATTAAGAGTCACATGCATCCATATATCAAATTATGAAATGTTTCTTGAAAACCAAAGGTCATATGTATTTAATGTTACAATTAATGATACAATCAATTTTTGTGCTATAAAATGAGGAAAACCATACACTATGCCGATCATATTACTAAGGTATTCTCTTTTTTTTTTTTCACAACTAAACAAAACCATGCTTCATGTTTTAGAGAATTGGTTACTTATGCATAGTTAAACTTCTGAATTTTCAGGACAAAATCAAAAATTTGTGCTTCATTCACAATCAAGAAATAAAACCCAAGACAAACAATATAACCTTCATGGGGAATCAACGTAAGCTTTCAAATCCTCTCAATATAGTTGTACTGTTTCTATTTTAGTGTTCGTATTTTAGAGCATGAAATACCTTTTCAATTACTTTTGTCTCCTTCGGTAAGATTAACTAAATATCCGTGTGCAACACGGTATAAATCAATCAGCACACAAACACGTGTGTAACACGTATAGTTGCCTAGTTTTTTTCTTATATCTATCTCTATAAATTTTGGAGAATAATAGTAAAAAGTAAGGATATTTTTTTAATGACATAAAACGGAATATTTAACATTGAATGTACAAATGACATGTGGTAGGAGACATGCAGGAGTTGTTATCTATTATAGAGGTTTTATTTAAGGAGCATTCTGCAAACTTTGTATAAAATAAGTTTAAGTGGAAGAGGTCAACTATGCAATTGACATATACCAATTATGTTTTTATATCGTTTAAAAAATAACTAGCCATCGCTATGTGTTTCACAGAGAATGAGTAGTGATATAAAAAAAAATCTATATGGAAAAATATCTATATCATTCTAGTATATTTTTTATAAAAAAATAAAAAAATAACACTTAAATTTATCTTAATTTTGTCGTACCTTGCCCCTAGGAATTTTTTTTAACGTGGACAAACTAAAAGTTTAGACTTCTGTTTTGCCAATAAGTTTCAATTTTAACCAAATATGAAGGGAATAATATTGCATCAAAGTAGGCCTATATGTATAGATACAATTACTCGTAAGAAAAAGAGTAAGAAAAATTGGAGAGAAAGAGAGAGATGTATGTCACTCCTAATATTGTGTATCTCTATTTATAGACATAGGATGTAGAAAAATTTCAAGAGTTTGTACTTAATGTTAGTAATTCTAAACAGTGTTATTAGAACCGGATCGGACCAGACCAGACCCAGAAAAGGTCCGGAATCATGGTTCATTAGTCAGACCGGGTTCGAACTAGGCATAATAATTATTAAATAATTAATATTTAATACTCCCTCTGTCCCTTTTTAATTGACGCTTTAGCAATTTAATTTTGTCCCAAAAATATTGACGTTTTAGGATATTTTGTGAATAGTAAATGTAAATTTCTCCACTTTACCCTTTATCCTAATCACATATTACTCCTGAAAGTACTCCCTCTACCCCATTTCTTTTCTTTCTTTTCTTTTCTTCCCCTCTCCCCCGTGTGCCGCCACCACCACCGAGACCATCACTTGACACCACCAACCACCACAGCCGCCACCACCTCTTCCCTTATTCCCTTCCTTCTCCTCGCTCACTCACCGTCGGCGCAGGACGCAGAGCCGCCGCCGTCCTTCCTCTCATTTTCCCATCGCTACAGCCGTCGTCCCCCTCGCTGCAGATCGTCGTCGCACCTCCAAAAGCCGCGCGCCTCTCCTTCCCCTGCCTCGCTCGTGCCGCGTCGCCCGTCGCTCCCCGCTGCATCCGTCTCGCCACGCCGTCGCCTGCGACGCCACCTCTTAGCAAGTGAGCAAGACGGGTTGAAGATAAGACGCGGGTCGACCCATTTGTGACAGGTTTGGCCCGGCCAAACGTTCTTGCTATTTATGTATTATTATTGTTTTTGTTTTGGCCAATAAAATTAGTGAATTACGAATACAAAAGAGGAATTCAGGGGCTGGCAATGGCATAGAATGGATGGCATTTTTTTCTGTGCATATGAATTCAGGGGCTGACGATATGGAGGTTGCCGGGAGGAGGGTATGCGGTGGGGAGGTTTTTAGGGGCGAGGAGAGGGGAGAGACCTTTGGTTTACACAGAAATGGATGGTGGGTTTGGTAGTAATCGAAGAGGGGATGGCTTGAGCGGGAGGGCGCCGTGGAGGGCTAGACTGGGGAGAGCAAGACACGGTCTTGATGGAAGTAATAGTGGTGTAAAGGGTAATGGGAGTAATGGTAGTGGTGGGTTTCGACGGAGACGCAATGGCAACCTCGGGACGATCACGGTCTCATCCCTCTCCGTTTCCCTCAAGCTAACCGGTTCGAGATTCCTGGCCAGCGCGACAAAGGCGGCATGTGGCTCTCGTGGAGCGACAGAGTCACGGTCAACATCAACAGCGATCCCAACAGCTTCCGTGTCAACGTCGTTCCGAACCGTTAGATGTATTTTCCTTTTAAATAAAATATCAAAATCGTTGTAATATTTCCCTTTGTATTTCTAGTATTATCAATATTAATAGTATCTGTATTTTCGCTTATTTATGGCATAAATTCCGCTTATATGAATGCTCCTTGAAGCAAACATTAACATCTTCCATTTATTAAAATTCATCTTATCCTTCAGCATTGTGCATGTCTTGCGGTGGATCCATAATAACGCCTATATGAATGCAAACAAGTCGAAAAACATTTTTTTTTTTAAAAATTATAATTCTGGAACAGGCTTATGCACAGGGAAAAAATCACTTGAAAACCCAAAGATCTGAAGCCCGCTCCGCTACCAACTGTGGAAGCCCGTACCCCAATTTAATAAAATAAAATAATTAAATGAAAAAGAGTTACCAAAATACTCTTAAAACCCGGGGTACAAAAACCGATGCTTCGGCATACAAACATTTTCCATGAAAATGTATTAACAACGAGATGTCATAAAAGTAAATGAGGTCAACCGGCTTGACAAGTAGTAAGCCATCACGGCATCACGCCGACATAATATCACAAAATCAAACTCCGGCACACCGCCGATATAAATGTAAAACATTTATGACATCTCGAATTATTTCTCATGCAGCGGAAGATGAAAATAATAACAATACTCAAGATAGAAAATATCATGCATATGGCCCTATGGATCCCACCGAGAGATAATGCACAACTACCTGCTGAAGTGACTGCGTCTGATCTCCGAGTCGAAGGTGTAAGTGAGTCTGCACGCTAACTAAGTCTGAAAAACAACGGTGGCGATTATGTGAGTCGCCTACTCAGTGAACATTAAAAGTCTAAATATACATGAAAGTGAAGTCATGCTCGTAGGGTGAGTAGTTCACGAGCACAAGTACAGCATACAAGCAAATCAGAATCACACACCATCACATAAATGTTTTATTGTATTATAGCTCGTATTATTTGAGCTCAATGCGTTATTTTTTTGTTATCATTATTATTATTTTTATTATTATGGGCCCCCTACTGTGAGTCAAGTCTCGGTAGCGCATCTGATCAGATCAGGGTGTGAAACCCAAATGTCGAACCTCAGAAGGGGTAGATTCTGAGGCCAAAAACCACTGATAAATCTCGAGTGGCCGCTAGCTACCTGAGGGTGCACTCAGACACACCTAACCGGTGCAAGTCTTCCAGGGGTGCACCTACACCCCCTGGGCATGCTAAACAGCATAATGTGACCCGAGGGTACCCACCCTCCCTCGGGGCTACCAACCGACGCCACAGTAGAATTTAGTATTTTTTCCTTAATTACGTTTTTACATTTTCTTTGAGATACATTATGTCTTTCAAGGAAGTGTGAACTGTATGTGTCCCTGTATCATCCGGGCCTGCGGCCCATAACCATACATTATCACCAAAGCAGTTTACATGATATATTTCATAGCAGTGTTTCATATAGAAATTAGACATGTGAGAACAATCAGGTATACAATTCCAATCATCGCATGTAGCAAGCAAGGCAAGTAAACAAACAAACCACACCAACACGCATTCACAAAACACATATAAAAAGACTTGTAATGTCACCTCAAAATGCAAGTTATGACTTCTTCCCGATCCGAGTCTACAGCTCCCGAGGTATCTCCCGTGCCTGATTACCGGCACATAACATAATCACTAAACCAATTTTAGGAATAAAACATGTATGTATGCTAATGGTATTCTCTAATCGAGTATCTCCCGACCCTAACTATCCAATTTATAAGACTTCCGGGTCTAAGTCCAAAAGGATATTTTCTCTTCCATAACTCCAACGATTAGGGTTCTAAGGTTCATCGTTTTAAGTTCATTAACGGTTCTCGGGCCTAAAGCCTACTAAATCCTTAATCACAAATTCCGGGCCGTGGGCCCACTTTCTTAAGTCCATATTTACCGATTATGAAATTGGCTTCGAGCCCGTTCTTAATATCCGTGAGTTTAATTATCCGTGATTAAGTCCTAAGTCCGTAACTTTAAGTCCAATTAAACATCCTAAGCTTCAAATTGAGGTTATTGGGCCTGGGCTCGGTTTTCCCTAAAGCCGTCCTAAAGCCATCCCGAGCCCAAGATTAATCGGCCTAAAGTTCTATCCGTGTCGGTAATTTCTCCCGGCCACACACTCTAACTCTCCGCTCTCGGTAATCCGAAATTCGTTTAATAAAAACATAAAAGTGTATTTCGGTAAATAATTCAAAATTTGTATACAAGACAAAACCGAGACAAAACAAAAGTAATTACCGTCAACAGTCGTACAACGAGAAATATACTCCGCTGGTCAGAACCCGAGCCTTCGCCGGAAAATTCCCGAGCCTTCGCCGGAACAGTGCGTTCTCGCCGGATTCCGGTCACTTCGCCAGAATTTTGCCGGAGCCCAAAAACGAACCAACAAACAACTGTCATCCCCAAACAACGTCATCCCTCAACGAATTCAACAATATAACACCGAACACTACATGAACGAACTTTCGCAGGAGGAAAAACAAAGTAGCTGGAATGCTTACCGGAGGACAGAAATATTGCACAGAACTCGACCCGTAGCTCCCCTGCCAGAATTGGACCCAAAACTGCCACAATCCGAAGACCAAACCCAACAATTGAGGCTTCACCCAAGCGTTCAGTCACCCAACAGCAATCTAACAGCACTAACACGAAGTTGTAAAGTGGATTGAGACTCAAAATGCTTACCGGAAAAACGAATGAGTGGTCGTCACTTCAAGCACCCAACAGATCGACCTTGGCCACCGATCGAACACCAACACCCTCCCAAGTTTATCACTGCCGCCGCAACAACCACCCGTCAAACCACTACTACAAGCCCGTCAAGCCAAACCATTGCACACCACAGTCGCCGAGCACAACACCCGGAACCACCCAAACCGAAATCAATTCAACACAAAAACCACAACTCGGAAGAGCGAAACAGAGGAGGATCAAGGGAGGAAGGGACTGTTGGCTTACCTCGTTGAGGTTGCAGCCGTACGCGAGACAGGGCCAAGCTTGCTCTTGGTTCCTCTCGTTGTCACAGGCCAAATCGACCTCGAGTTCTCTCCGCACAACTCGCGACGGCGGTGGCTCACGAGGACAGGAGGAAAGAGGTAGAGATGATGATGGCGGTGGCTTTTTGTCCCAACGACGGTGACACGGGAGGAAGAAGGGAGAAGGTATGGTGGCGGCGACGGGGTTTGCGAAAGGAAAGAGAGGAGATGGGATCGGTTGCAGGAACGGGTTGGAGGGGAGAAGAAAAGGAAGAAATGAGGGAAGGAAGAGGAGATTGTGGGGTTGACGGCCGTTGAGGCGTGATTGAGGGGGTGGCAGTGGGCGACAATGCTGTTGTGGGTGGCGGCAGCAAGTGGAGAAGAAGGGAAGAAAGAGGAGAAGGAAAGTGGGGTTTTAGGGTTGGCCAGCTCAGCCCCGAAACGACGTCGTTTCGGGCTGGGGCGCGGTCAACCCACTTCAGTCAACGTTTTTTTTTTTTCAAAACGACGTAGTTTAGATTAAAACTACGATAGACGTCGTGTTTTGCCCCGAAACGTGTTTTTAGGTCCGACAAAGCTCAAATGCGTCATATTACCGCTTAAAATTAATAAATCCAAAGGGAAAATAAATTAATTTTATTTCCATTACCGGAACTCGGAATTTTCTTTATAAATCCAAAAACGAAAAACCGAGGCGTTACAACGGAGCCTCTGATAGGCCTCCTCCCACCGATCTAGCAGCTAATCTCGATTCCGGATCATCTCAACCAGCCGCTCATTTTGTTCCACAAGTTGCCGGCATATCGCTTCCATGGCCTTGCCGTGCTTGGCCTCAATCCTAATATTCTCACACAGGCCATGAATGGTTGCTTCCATGTCGTCAACCATAACTTGCTATGTGAAATATGCAGAGAATGATCGGTTATATGTTCCTAGTGATTATGTGTGGCTAGTGTGGTTATGTGAGTTTTTATGGGAGTGGCTAACGGGTGAATGTCACATCTCTCATGAAGCAATAATTCAGTTAGTGGCAAAATTTTCAAAAAGCAAATCCTAGAAGATCGAAAACGGTTTGGATTTTTATGAAAAGTAATAGAGCAATAATGCAGGCAGTGGAAAAGATTTCAAAAAAAGAAAGTCTTGAGGAGCATAAACAATTTGGAGTTTTGTGGAGAGAGGTCTGCTTTACCGTTTATCAAAAAAAACTTTTGGATTTTTCCTGGAAAAGGGCTAGGGTCTAGCCCGAAAAACGTATAAAGTAACGAAGCAATAAATGAGGCAACGGCAAAATTTTCAAAAAGCAAAATCTTGAAGATCGAAAACGGTTTGGAGTTTTGTGAAAGGAATCTACTTTAAACCTTCACGGGAATAGGTGGGGTCTAAACTTTGAAGAACAAAACGGTAAACTTTTTTTCTCCTATAAAAAGCAAAACAATGGAAAGCAAAAACCACAAAGCATCTTTAAGCAACAAAACGCTAAGGCAAAAGAAACTACCGTACTCAGAAAATTAAAACACCAACTCGTCCGAAACAACATGCCTGCTCCGTCATCCGTCTTCTTCGTCGAAGGTGCCAACCTAGGCAGAAGAAACCGGTTGGCCTACAGCATGATCAACGAGTGCCCAGAAGAACTGTCGAACGAGCTCGGCAGGATGCGTCGTCTGGTCTTCGTCGACGAACTCCACTCGTCGAGGTTCTTCGTCACTCCCATGGAAGAGACGTTCTTCCTAGAGGACCATGGCACTCTGAGGACCTCCTTCTACAGCTCGGCCAACTCCGTCATGTTTTGAATCTCTGAAAGACTTCAGGAGTTTAACCTAGAGTCCACTTGCCATTTCCTGGACCAAGGCACCTACTATCAGCTCTCGATGACGGCCCAAAGCATGCCCAGAGTAACTCGTCTACCTCCAACTTGGCCAAAGGCCCGACTACTGGTGTGGAACTGCAGAGGAGTCGCTAGGCATTCCCGGGAGTTCTCGCGTACCCTGAGGGACCTGAGGAACTAATACAAGCCCAACATGGTTCTTCTCACCGAGACCCAATGGCAGCCTGAAGATGATCATGGTCTCATCCCACTCCGGTTCCCTGCAACAAACCGGTTCGAGCTTCCTGGCCAGGACAACAGGGGCGGCATGTGGTTCTCATGGAGCGAAAGGATCACGGTCAACATCAACAATGACCCCAACAGCTTCAGGGTCAACGTCATTCCAAGGAGATGAATGTATTTTTATTTTTATAAAATATCAATGTAATATTTATGTTTGTAATGATAATATTAGTATTATTAATAATATTTATGTTTCCGCTTATTTATGGCATCATTGACCTCATATGTGAATGTTCTGCGACAGCTGGCGTCCCTTGACTGGATCCATAATGCACTAACTAAAATGATATAAAATAATAAACAAATGGAGCGAACTATGCAAACAAGAATAACAAACACACAAGGACTACCCAACAAGACCTAACGCCCGCTCCGCTACTAAAATAAAACGCCCCGACCCGCTCCGCTACTGAGGCAGTTTTGATTATAAATTTTTAATTACATAACTATGAATTAGGAATTTTCATACTTACCGTAATATAACCATATATTTTCTCAACATATAAAAGAAAGTCATCTGAATTGACTGTACAAGTCAAAACAAAAGTCACTCTCGTGGCTGTAATAAGTTAAGCAAACATAGAAAGCAAAAGCACATACTGTAGCAGTAATAGTAGTACAAAGCAAGCAAACCAGAGTGGACCCACCGTTATGTCCTTGCATAGTTTGCATTTTATACTAAAATAATAAACTACTTACACGTTTTGATTAAGGATATTTTGGTCATTTACCAACCAAACAAATTTGAAAATGGAGTTATCTTTAATTAAATATTAAAGGGTAATTTAGTCTATACTTAACACAGATTCTAAAAAGTAAAGCTATCTTTAATAAGCGTGTTGATTCCTTAAACGACAATAAAAAAGGGACGGAGGGAGTAATCTATATAACTATATACTATATAAAAGCACCAACTCTAGAAAAGCCAGCAAATTGATCCCATTACCCCTCATTAATTAAAATTGACCCAAGTGCCCTTCATTATTTTATTATATTACTATCTATATAACCTTATAAATACAAGAAATAAGTAGAGCAAATCCACTATGGCGACACTAAAAAAACACATGAGTACCGTATTCAATTTTTTTTGTTCTCCTACAACTTTTACGACTACTATCTTTATCCCTATCCACAAATTAAATTTAATAACATTAATTTTTGATTGAAAAATCTATATAAAATATATCTATCTACATTATATAAAAATTTATTTCTATTACTAACAAAGTAAAGTGATTACAATCTATAATTACAACGATTGCCTTCCATCGATTTAAGAATATTGATTTAAACAAGGTTGCAGATAATGATGCAACTAGCTAAGGCTACTGTATCCGTTAAATCATAACCCACTGACTTTGGTAACAACAAACTGAGTCTCTTAGTTTGACTAATAAATTGAATTTTAAACCCATTAATTTATTTATTTTCAATTAATGAGTTGGACCCTAATTATTTTGACATTTATTTCCAAAAATTTTTCTTTAATTAGCAAGCCCTCCAATAATATGGAATCTCTTTGTTATGCCAATTAAGATTTGTTTACATTATACATAAGTTCTTTTCAAGAAAATAATTATAAAGCTTTATTTATATTTTCTCAACAACTATGATAAATTATGAAAAATAATTATTATTGAATAATAATAAAACTATGACGAAGAACTGCCGAAGAGTCGGTGAAAACTATGAACAAAAATAACATCAGCAAAAAAGAATAATCATAGAGAAAAATAATTATAAGAACTCAAGAAATATATATTTTTTTAATTTATTACCAATAAGAACTTTGGAGCAGAAAAATTGATTTATAAATTTCTATTCTAATACAAAAATTAATTCTAAACAATTTGTATCCATTTGTTCAGAATATAAAAAAAATTATTGTCTACATTATAAATAAGTTCTTCTCAAGTTAATGATTAATATATAAGTCTTTATTTATATTTTCTCAACTATTACCAAGAATTATAAAAAAAATAATATTGTTTGAAAAAATAATAGAAATACAAAGAAGAACATTCGAAGAGTCAGCGAAATTTATAAACAAAAACAATGTATATATATATAAAAAAAAAGAATAATGATAGAGATGAATAATCACAATAACTTAAGACGGATGTATTTGTAGTTTATTGTCAACAAGAACTATGAAAAAAGAAAAATCAAAGAACAGTCAAATGGTCAACAAAAACTACCAACAACAAACAACAACGGCTAAGGAAAAAATAATAACATAATTTAATAATCCCATTCATTAGTAATATAATTTAATAATTTAAATTATATAATTTAGAATATTAAAGAATTAAAAAATATCATTACCCATAATCAACATATACATTCTTATTCTAATAGAAAAATTAATTCTAAACAATTCGTAGATTATGGAATTTTTTTGTCTACATTATATGTAAATCCATCTCAAGAAAATGATTGATATATAAGCCTTTATTTATTTTTTTTCAACAACTATCAAGCATTAAGAAGAATAATAATTACTGAAAAAACAATAAAATTGTGAAGAAGAATAACTGAAGAGCCAGCAAAAACTACAAACTAGAATAACTTCTATCAAACAGAAAAATCATGGAGAACAAAAGAGAAACCAGCGACATCGATATTTAGATGCAATGACGTTGGTTCAACGATTTGGGAAACCAGATTTGTCTATAACAATAACATGCAATCCAAAATGGCAAGAGATTAAGGATACGTAGAAATATGGACAAAAAAATAAGTCGGAGTTAGTAGATAAAGTGTTGTAAGCCAAATTTCGGGATATCAAAGATCAAATAATTAAAAAATATATATTTGGAGAAGTAATAGCGCATTCTTTCATCACAGAGTTTCAAAAAATAGGAATGCCACATGTACATTTATTGCTTATGCTGAAGGAAAGCTATAAAATTACATCTCCATAACAATTTGACCAATCGTTTGTGCGGAGATTCCAGACTAGAAATAAAATTCTTTGCTCCATCACTTAGTATCAAAGTGCATGATGCATGGGCCTAGCAGTGAACTGAACAAAAATTGCGGTTGCATGGTGCAAAACAATATTGATAAAAAAAAAGTCGGCAATGTCGATTTCATTATCCTAGAAGATTTACTTCATCAAAAACTAAAGGAAAAGATGGTTATCCAATATATAGACGAAAGAATAATAATCGAATCGTGAGAAAGAAAGGTAAAATGCTAGATAACCGATGGGTTGTACTTTACAATCCATATCTCTTGACAAGATATAATTGTCATATTAATGTCGAGATATGCTAAAGTACACGTTCTATAAAGTATCTTTACAAGTGCATTTACAAAGGACACGACAAAATGACAGTGAATATTGCAGAAAACAATGGGAGTAAATCGATAGATGAGATTCAAAATTTCCAAGATGCAAGATTTGTATCTTCATAAGAGGCAGCATGGAGAATTTTGGGCTTAAATTTATATGAAATCATTCCCTCAGTTATTAATCCACAGTTGCACTTACCAAGGAAACAAGTTGTTTATTATTAGGAAAATGCAAATTTATCAAATGTTATTAGTTGGGATCATATAACAAGAACAATGCTCACTGAATTTATGGTGATGTGCTCCAAAGAAGAAAGTGCTAGTAAATTTCTCTATAGGTGTTAAATTACCTCTTACCATAAGTTTATTGAAACATTTTTAATTCTGTTTTCCTATAATTTTAGTGGGAAAAAAATTAACTTGTCCTGCATGTAGTAAATTAAATTCCATCATACATTTTTAATATTTTTTTGGGCAGTTTTCTTATATTAAGAAAGAAATAATATTTATTTTATTTTAGGAAAATGGACATTGTAACATTAAATGAAATATAATGTATAGTAACAAAAAGTATTAAGTTTAAAATACTTTTTACTAAAAAATTTTAAATTTATAGGGAATTTCTGGAACATTATGTGTGGAAAAGCAAAAGAGAAAACGTAGACGCTGAGAAAGAGTAAATTCGTTGTTGACCATGTAAATTCGTCAAATCCAAAATAAGGTGAAAGGTACTACCTTCGACTACTTTTGAATCATGTAAGAGGACCAAAATCATTTCAAAATCTTTTGTCTGTCGCTGGAGTGCGGTACTCTGCATTCAAAGAAGCAACACAAAAAGGAGCCTTTTGGAATCTGATGAAGGCATATCAGATTGTATGAAGGAAGCTGTCAAGTTCCAAATGCCACAAGAGTTACACTGATTTTTTGCCATCATTTTGGTGCACTGTAGCCGGAAAATGCGAGGGTACTGTGGGCTTTTTATTTTGAATCAATGTCTAGAGATTTCAGAAGAAACCAAAAACACTCCACTGAGGTTCAAGTTTTATTGAGACTCAAAAGTGTCAATTATTTTTCAGAGAGTATGGAAAAAAATATCTATGAATATAAGCTATTCGTATCAAATATTTATTCTCTTAAAGATCAAACAACTCTCCCAAGAAAAATAACTAAGGAAAGTCAATTGATATCCCTTTGGAAGATTTGAAAGCACATACCAAGTTAAACCTTGAACAAGAGATTGCTTTCACGACGATTATGGAAAGAATACAATTTGGAAACAGTGGGATATTTTTTGTAGACGGCCTGAGAGGGACATGAAAAATATTTTTATATCGTTTATTAATTGCAAATGTCAGATCTAGAGGGATGATAGCACTTGCAACTGCAACATGTGGTGTCGCAGTAGCAACTATGCCTGGTGGATGAACTGCTCACTCACATTTCGATATATCGATCATCACTGATGAAACAATTTCATGGAAAATGTCAAAGCAAGACTCAACTGCATAATTGATGAGAAAGGCAAGACTTATTGTGTGGGATGAAGCACCAATGGCAAAACAGTTTGCAATAGAGACAGTAGATCGGACACTTCGTGACATAATGAATAGTGAAGAACCTTTTGGAGGAAAAGTTGTCGTATTTGGTGGTGATTTTTGACAAGTATTGCCAGCAATTCCGAGAGGTACAAGACAACTAAAAACAAAAAGGATAAGAGATAATGCAAAATTTACATATTGGATATACAAAACATGATTATTTTAACAGCAGTAAAAGTAAGTATATAAGTTTAACAATGTTAATATATACACTTTCACAACAATATTTATTTTATTAACCAAAATATTAAATGTATGTCGGTCCTATATTGTTTATTCCAAGCTAAAATTATGAAGGTAATAAACAAAGAAAAACCATGGTATCATGCCTGCAAAAGATGTGGAAAGAAAGTAGATGTTTTAGACAACAAATCACGATGTGAAGGAGAAAAAATTGCAGGGAATATGATGGATACAAACCAAGGTATGAGCAATATAAAAATCAAACAATGACTTATCTTCGCTAAATATTTACATTTAAAATTATGATTAACATATCCAATTCATATCTTATAGGTACATGTTATGTCTGAGGAAAAAGATAATGCATTGGTAACCATATTCGACGAGGCAAAAATGATAATTTGATGCGATGTGACTAATTATATTATGATGTCGGGAAATGGGTTAAATAATGAATGATAAGTAAGAACTTATCTATTTTGGAATAGTTATTGACAAATCTAAGTTTTTATTTTGTAGACAAAGCAACAAAAAGAAAAGTTGATCGATTGTGAAAATGAAGAATACATTTTCTTAATAAAGATGAACAAAGCAAACGACGAGAATAGAAAAAAAAGGACGATTTTTTATGCAAAGGAAGTGCAAAAGGCAACTGCTGAAGAATAAAATAAAAAAAAAATTTGGATTTGTACTGAAGACGAAGACAATCAAATGCAACCAGCTCTTAAGAAAGTTAAACTAGAAAAAAAAAAAGTGTTCTATTGCATACACTTTACTTTTCAAAGTTTCTGTTAACTCAATATTTACAAATGTCAAAATTTTTCATATAAACTGCATTCATGCTTAATATATTACAATTTAATTACAATGCAAAAAAATATTATTAGAAGAAGTAATTATTTTATTGATGCTAAATATGAGGTAATTATTATATTAGTAATTTGTAGTTTATTTACGAAATTATAAATTATAATTGAAATATTTCACATATTTTAAAAAATATTTACAAAATTTTCTAATTATTTAAAAAAATTTACAAATAACAAAATTGTATCACGTGCATCGCACGTGGATAAAAAACTAGTATATGTAAATGCATATGTATCTATAATTATAAACTAAAAATAAATATAAAGTCTAGAAATACAAAATTTCACTCAAAAATACTAGTTTCTTATAAAAATAAAATAAAAAATAAAAAAATTAGGATAATTATGATTTGAAAATGACCCGACTGGGTCATTGATTTGTACCGAGTCATTAAAAACCGGCTGGGTCATCCGATTTTTTCCAGGTCAATGTCTTGTCCGGTCCAACTATCCTAAAAACTCAATATAGCTTCCGAATCACGGTCCGACCGATTGAATCGGCTGGTGTTGTCCGATTCTGATAACACTGATTCTAAAAGACATTATCTAGAAAAAAAGAACCCAAGAGACACAATCTTTATCCCATGGAATTCCAATAATTTTTAAAACTCCAAGAGATATAGTCTAAATATTATAGAATTCTAAGGATTTGTATTTAATTTAAGAATGCAATGTTAAAAGTTTTCATAAAATATTTACTAAATAATAAAAATTAAGTATTATTATATTAAATTATTTGATATCAATTAAGAAAATCTCATTATATCGTTTATCTCTTTTCGTAAAGAGACGGATCTCTAATAAGAATAAATAATATTATTTATTGAGAAATAAACTTTTATAGGTTTTTATTTATCCTTTTAAAAATAAATAATATTACGTACTACATAAAATTATAACTGTCATCCAATAAAAATTAAATTCCAAGGAGCGCTAGTACTAAGAAAAACGAGGAACAGGTAGGAGGAATCCCAAGAAGTTGATAACTCTGTCAATATCTTGTTGGAAAATTATTAAAAGCGAATCATGCCATGGAACAAGACAACCAAATATATTAAGCACGGATAGTAACAGAAGTATAGATCGTAGAAGCTGCCCATAAAACACTTCCGCTAGAAAAAGCAGCAAAGACACCAACGTTTTTATCAAAAGAAAAATGCAATGACATCAACGATCGGTGCATCAGGTTATATTTTTCAACGTTGTACAGAACAATTCTTTTCCTCGTGAAGGACCCCAAAAATTGACAAATGAGCATGCAGGGATCAGATCATTTTAAACATAGAAAGTGAAAGCAGAAAAAACTTCTTCACTTCTGTGGTGCAAAACAAAAGGAAAAAAAGATAAAAATACTAAAATAGCAAATGCATAATTTAATTCGAGTGCTTCTATACTTATTTTTCCCCAAAAAAAGTCTCTAATGTGAGTTAGAGACTTCATATATGGTGCGGACCAATGTTTCATATTTGTATTAATTAGGACGTAATATTAATGTCTTCTCCTTGTGTTTGGGAAACAAAACTGCAAATCTGCTCCAAACAATTTATAACTTCACATGTGAACAACTCATTCAACAAGAAAAACCCAATAATCTTCAACTCAGTGTCTATTCTTACTGTTCAATTAGATTTAACTTCACTATTCTTAATTTATCATCAATTGTGTTTTCTACACAAAATACAAGTTCTTCACACTGTTGTAAATTTGCTAAATTTATTGCTATATACAATATGTTCTACTTGTAACTTCACAAGGGCCAAATTAATCCAACCTAGAAAACCAATATTCTCTTATTTTTATGCTCTTTTTTTCTTTCATATATAGCATTTATTTTTCTACTCTTTTTTTTTTTTCTTACTTATGTTTGGAATCTAGTCGCTAATGCAAGTTTCCCGCAATCTTACTGCTTGCTTAAGATATATACCTTTTATAATCTTCACATATCCAGCAATCTTCTCTCAATCTGAATTAAATTAGTTTATCTTCAATATGAAAACAGTGATGGGAGAACTTTTATCCCTTGGTGGGTTGATTTGGCTCGAATTGGATTAATCAGGTTGATCAATGGGCTTCTAACTAATACTCGTAATTAAGAAAAAAAAAACAAAAATGGTCAAATGAAGCTCGAAATAGAGTTTTCATCCTATGAAACATCCAAAAGATGCTTAAGAGTTAATGCTCGCCAGTACACTTTGAGAACCAATATTTCTGTTAACTTCTTACTGAAAGACAAGGAGCAATTATTTAGGTATGAGTATAGCTTGGCCTCGATTTAAGATGCGTAGGTGCAAATATTGTTTGACAGTTGCCTTTATCTCCTCCTGTATATCAAAAAAAGAAAAGATATATAGGAGATAAACGCAACATGTGTAGAATTACAATTCATATGGCAACAAAGACTCTAGATGGCAGGCAACATGTGTAAAAAAGTTTAGAATGAAAGTTTTATGAACACATGTTATTGCTGCGGGTTAAAAAAAGTAACATTTGTAATAATGCCTCGGCAAAAAAGGAAAAAGAACATATATAATAATGCCTACCCACATGAGCCATCACCAGCTCTTTAAATTTACCATATCTAATTATGAGAGTGAAAAGACTAGTAGCACCCATGATATGCAATAGTTTTGAAGTAGTTTCGAAGTATGACTTTTTTTTTTTTTTATTTTGTCGAAGAAAACTCATGCTTGCTAGATTATTGTAGGCGCCTTGTTATCAGTGGACTTCTATATATGCGAGTGTCGAAGCCGTATACAGTTTTGCAAATTATGCATTTCAGCTATATTGTTGCAGGCAGATGTTCTTGGTTGACTGAAGTTGCAGCTATATAAATGGAGACTCAAACTCTATATTAGGTTTCTCATAACTCAATCGTCCAATTATAATTTAATTTCATCCCACTTCTATGTTGACTCTATACATGTTGAAATTTGAGTTAAGCTGACTTCAGTCGAGTACTGGCTAGCATGTCCAACTCGGTTCGTCAAGGAAATGCTTGAGCTTGAGGTTTAATATTTAAGCTCGATATTTAAACTCAGTTTGATATGCTCGGTACCTTAAACGTGAATCAAGTTGATCAAAGTTGGCTCAAATGCAGGCTTCTTCAGCCAAGAATGACAGGAAAAATACCAAGAATTTTATCGGGAACTCAGCAAGACTAAAACACGAGAGAGTAGAAATATAGCAATGGAAGGTGTGTACTAATGGAAGAAGAGTGGTTTACACGGACAAGACAATCCTCGAATGCCCAACCATAATTAATGACTTTAAATTTTCAATTTTAAATCCTTTTTTTGGGCCAAATTTAAAATTTGAATCTTTGTAACTACCATTCTTAATAGCCAACAGTATGAATTCTTGCTAACCCATGTCACAACGTCTAATTTGATTTGACAAAATCGAATTCGATCAAAGTGATTCTATATATGTTATCGGACGACAATCCAATTAGGAGAAAATATTTCTTTTGAAATATATTACAACCTTTATATAGTAGGTCGTCTTATCTCTGAAGTACTCTTTTATTTTTAAATTCCTTTTATACCCTCAATATATTATTAGTTTCTAGTTTGCCCTGATGTTAAGAAAAAATAAAAATTATAATAAAAATTAGTTAAAATAGTTGTTAGGCTATCTTGTCTTTTTTTTTTTTCTTAAATCTCAAATTGTGTATTGATTTTATTGCTTCCAAACAAGCCCTAGGCTAGTTTTACAATCATATTTCTAATCTTACTATTCTTCATGAGTTGTTTTATTAGTATTTCATTCTTTACTTTCTATAGGTACATTCACATCAAGAAACCATAAAAAAATTTTGATTGCTATTTCAAAAAAAAAAAAAAGATTAAAATGCAACCCAAGATTGAATAGGAATTGTAATGGCGGTGGTGGCCCAGGGGGCTTAGGGGGGCATGGCCCCTGGATTTTTAGTTTTTCCATATAAATCCTACCGCAATATACTCATGTCGTATTCGACCCCCTCTAAATTTTACTTTTTTTATATAAATTCTTATTATAACACAAAAAATATTATATTGGCCTCCTCTAAAAATTATTTCTAGCTCCGCCACTCTGGAAGGACCATATAATCAAATAACTATTTTAATTAAAGATTTCCCTAAAGAATAATCATCAAAATTTAGACGTAAGCACTGTGCACAATAATTTGCTTGACTTGGACAAGTGAACCCCTATCAACCTAAAGTTTTTTCTTCACAAAAAACAAATCCAAGAAAAAAAAAAGCGATATTAGGATTTATGTGGGATTGCCGCTATAGGTAAGGGTAAGCATTCAGTCTTCCGATTTAGGACCAAAATAATTTGGACTGGATCGGATTGCAATTATATATGATTATCTGTCCTAATTTGGGTGACACAAAATCGCTTCGGTCCAATTCGTGGTCTACCTAGATACCAGTGAAACATATCTTCAATAAGTAGAGGGTCAATAACTTTCAGTACTGGAGAACCAAAATAGTAGTACTAGGAATCCAGCTAAACCCAAATAAGAAAGAAAAAAATCTGAAGCCAAATTATAATATTGACAAATGCTTTCCTTGCACAATTCTAAATTCTAAAGCCAAATATGTTTCACGATCTATGCATTGCATGCATCCACCGAAATCACTACCATTTGTCTTCTTCATTATTTGCTGATTTAGAAATCCAAGGATGAGAGGAGGCCACGATTACATATATCAGAAGCCATCACTAAGCATCATAAAATTCAAAGGCCGTACAACTACAAGGCTCCACAACTTGCAGTTATTAGTTCGACAAGGAAAGGAAGGGCCTGCAAAGGTTGGACGCAATGCATCAGATTTTGCAGAAGTCACAACGTTGGACCCATCATGCATGCCTATAAAGCGAGCATGCCTCAGCCCTCAATATTTACTTTCAATGCCAGCCATTAATTACTTTGAGGGAGCCTGTATTACCCTTGTTCTTTTTGTCAATGAATGGATTCACTTCATTGCACCTTGGTGGTCTTTGTCAACATTTTAGGATTTATGGAGACTGCTGCCAACTGGAATCGTACTAATATCCTTTGTGATGATTCCCCTGAAATTTGGGAACAAGATCATGGTTGAAAGATGATATCATTCCCAGTTTCTCATGTACCAAGATTAGGGTGTCAAGGATAGTTTGTGCGCAAGCCTTCCTGGTTGTGGCATCATATATAATCTGTGTGTCTTAAACTTTTTTTTTTTTTTTTTGAGAACCTGTGTGTCTTAAACTTGCCAACATGCGAAGAAATTAATTTAATTAAAATTGGATTTATTTGTATTATTTTTTAGAGCCCAATATGATTTTATATCATTTTAAACTTTAATTAGACTTATAATCCTATTTTGTTGATTTAATGGTAATCCATAACTGATGATCCATATGACGATTTTCGGATAATTTTCCGGGGAATTTTTCGTGCGATTTAAGTTGTAGAAGCTTGTTAAGATTTTTCCTCAAGAAATTTTTATTTAATTCTTTGGAGTAACATTTAAGTTTGCGTAAATTAAGGCAAAATAAAAACAGTCACTATATGCCCATATGTTTAGGTTTTTCTTTTTTCTCTATTTCCTTTTAGAGAAAAACGGGGCTGCCGCCGACGACTCTCTTTCCGGCGGTAAGCTGCCCACCAATTAGTTTTTTCTCTTTAGTTTTTTTAATTTTGTTAGTTTTGTCTTACTTTTTATTAGTTTAATCCTACTTTTCTGAGTTTCTTTTCTCCATCAAAATTTTTTTCACATTTTTGGGTAATTCAAACAAGATTATGGAAGCCAAAACCCATGGAGGAAGATTTAACTTCAAGAACAATTCTCTGTCTCTTGTAGAAATTCAATAACAAAGAGATATTTTCCTCAATAGGTATGTATGGCCTTCATTTGTTGGTTGGTGGTTGTTGTACGGACGGTACAGGTTATGACGCCCGCGAGAACAGAGTGCTTTTGAATGATATAGATCTCGTTGTGTGATTTTTTTAGTAGGTTGGGAAGAATTCTTAGATTTAATTTTTTCATATTTTTATTCGATCAGAACTTCAATTATGTATCCTCAGATCTTTTGATCTATTTATATGAATGAAGAATGCTCCTTTATATATATATAAAAAAAAAGAAACATTTAATTTTGCATGGAAGGAAAATTTTGAGGATTATTCTTAGAAAAACACCTTCTACAATATTGCGTGGGAAGTTTACCACATCAAGAAATCCCTAAAAGAAAAGGAAATAAAAGAGGAAAAAGGGAAACAAAAACATAAAAAAAAAATAACACGGCGTCTGTCTTGGCGCCTTGACCGGTCTTGTAATGATGATGGCGCCTTGACCGGTCTTGTAATGATGACCGCCGGACATCTAGCACTCATTTTCAAGGTTATTAAACCCGGCCCGGCCATTGACCCGTTTCAGTAGACAGGTTGCAGTTTTAGACGTTTAACCGAGGTCCAACCGATATTAAAAATAATAGTAAAAATATGTAACAGCCCGGGTAAAAATTTTGGATTTTTACCGGACTATAAAAGTCTATTTACCGTGATTTACTGTTGAATTAATCTTGGGTAATTAATTCAAGGTAAATCGGGAGTTGTTTTTCGAAACCGAGGGTTTTCCCATGCTCGTGATTTTCCCGTGAATTTTTCGGAACTAAGTTGGTATTTTTCGGGTTTCGGAATTTCTCGAAAAATCACACCGGATAATAACTAAGGGGGTATCGGTTATTTTCTGGTCCGGATCGGATTCGCCCGTAATATGGACGAACTGTATTATTGATTATCACAAGCTTAATAGTAAGTTTTCAGTTTATTTAAGGAAGCAGAACCGGAGGAAAAGCAGGGGAAGAGAAGGGGAAAAAAAAGAAAGAGAGAAAAAAAAGAGAGAGAAAAAAAGAGAGAAAAAGAAAAAGAGAGAAAAAGAGGGAAAAAGAAAAAGAAGCAAAGAAAAAAAAGAAGAAGAAAAAAAAAGAAAAAAATCAGAAAAAAGAAAAAAAGAACCAATCAGAAAGGAAAGAAAAGAAAAGGAAAAGAAAAAGAAATCAGAAAAAAATAGAAACGGAAAAAGAAAAAAAAGAAGAAGAAAATCAAGAAAAGAAATTGAAGAAATTCGGAAAAAAAAAGGAAAATAATGGAGTGAACAGTAGCAACCCCAGCTCCTCCTCGTTACTGTGCATTCCGACGCGTTCCCCGGCGAATCTCGACGCACCGCCGCCACCAGGAGCTCCGTCACGCCGTCGCGAGCTCACCCCAGGCGTCGCCGTCGCTTTTCTCCACCGGAGCCGTCCTGACGCACCGACGACCCGCGTGCTGACCCGCGAATCTGCTTCATCCGCGTCGCCGCTCAGCCCCTGCCGTCGCCGCGCCGAGCTACCACCACCGTTGGAGTCGACACCTCGCGCCGCGCATCGTGACGCCTTCCCCGCGCTGCGTCGCACCACCGACCGCCGTCTCAGCCGCTCAACCCGCCAAGGTGAGCATCGGGATCCGTCGACCCGCGTGCTTGTCCGGGTCGCGAACCTGGGTCACAGCCGTGGGCTTGACATCCTTTGGGCTGAGCTGTTTGTGTGCTTGGGCTGGGCATGGACTTACTGTTCATGGCCCAGTCCAGCAAAAAAAAATATAATAATAATAAATATATATATGTATTTATTTATTAATCTGGTATATAATTTCGGGGAAAAAAATATATATTTACTTTGACAAAATCATGGTTAATTTAACTCTGGTATTTTTATTAAAATATAAATATATTTACTTTGATAAATAATTAAGTTTTACTTAGGAAAACTATTATTAAATAGAAAAAATATATATATACCTTGAAAATAATTTCTGTAAATTTAGTATGCATACTATTTCGTCTGGAAAATTATGATTTTGGTATATGTATATAAATATGTATTTTGTAAACTAAAATTAATTATGTTTTGTGTTGAAAAATATTATTACTATATATATTTGGAAAAGATAAAAACTATATAAATATTTTCTAAAAATTATAAATAGGGTATTATTTTTCTGGGAAAATTATAGTAATTATTACTTTGGGAAAATATGTAATTATGGTATACATGATTTATATTTCTGAAATATATAATTATTTTGACAATGTAATTGTTTGGAAAAGTATTTGGAAATATTATGGAAAATATATACATGTATTATAAATTCCAGAAAAATTATGGAGACTATTTTTTTGGAAATTATAGTTATTTTATGAAAATATTTTGAAAAAGAATTTTAACTAAAGTATGGTACCGAAATTATATTCGGATATACGTATGGTTAAATATTTTCGATAAATGGAAATAATAAAGGATGAGTAACCGGGATGGGTACATTTCGTAAAATTGGCATCATGACATACTCTTATGTGCATTTATGTATGTGTACATTGTTTTGTGTATAGGTTTGATATCGGGCAGTTTCCCGAGGAGCCGGCGTCGGACCGGTCATAGTTTCCGGAGTTGAGTAATCGGCCAAGGTGAGGATGGATTTCCTTCAATATGTGCCTATATTACTCGGTAGTTGTGTTTGTTGGTTTTACACTGTTGGATGCTGCATTGCTATGTTATGCTTCGGGATGTTCATCCCATGGTTTTGATTATTGTCGGGATGTTTATCCCAGTATTTTGATTGGGTTTGAATATTTATTTTTGTGTCTTGATCATGAGTATAATGGAATAATAATTAATGAATTGTGACGAGGATGTCGATCCTCGGTATTTTGGTTAGGGATGTCGATCCCTGTGACTTGGCTTTTAATGACGGTAATATAATTGTCACGTGGTAAGTAGAGGTACGACCAGATGGTTAGAGACTGTTTTGTGGTGGCCATGATCTGGGTTCGTGTGATAAGCAAGTCTATGCTTGGGATGTCTATCCCGGTTTGTTATTTTTGGGATGTCTATCCCTGGGTTCTTTTTGATCTGGCACCAGGAACAGGTTGATAACCTGGTACGACCCTAGCTTATCCGTGACGGGGCCCGGAAAAGATAAAATTGGATAATTGGATTTTGTTTGAGTCTTTTGGGTCGGTTCTCACTTATTTTTGGACCTTGAGTATTTTAGTGTTCATATTGATTGTCTTTCCTTCGTCGGTGAGCACTTCGGACTCACCCCTCACCTGCGGGCTTTCATCCCGTAGGATGAGTTATTTTTGGTACAGGATTGGTGCATTCCAGACAGACTGCAGCGTTATCCCTTGGACGGGCTTGGATCCATAGGTTGCATCTATTACGCATACAGTGTTAGTGAGTCTTTAAGTCTTCCGCTGTGCACTGTTTTATTATTGTTGGGCCATTGGGCCGGATATGTTATTTATGTTGTTTACTGTTTTGGGCCGTTGGGCCCGAGTTATTGTTGTTCACACTGTATGCTTGGGTTGTCACAGTTACGGCTCGTGTTTACTGTGTACGGTAAATACGGGTCGGGGCGCCTCAAAATATATAAATTTTTTAATAAAGGTCCACCCAAAGGTCTGATCATGGTCTGACCAACAATTTTTTTTGAAATCTTTGACTTTTAACCCGAAAAAAAAACTGGAAACGAGTCAATAAAACCGGAAAATCCGGAGAACCCGTCATGACCCGGCCGGTTCTTTGGAGGATACAACTCAGAGGGGTTAAAAACCTGAATTTGTCTCCAGGTCACGGTTACCCTAGTTCAACCGGCAAGGCCGGTCCGGGTTTGATAACATTGCTCATTTTACACTATTTATTTTTGTCTCTTTTGTATTTTTTTTGTTTGCCAATATTGACACTAAGATTTTAGGGGCTAATTTATATCTTCAACCCAACGGAGATCTAAAACACTATTACTCAACCCCCACTAAATAATATAAATAATTATTTATTTATTATTTATTTATAATTTATGACTTCATCTTACTATCACTAAATGAGTATAAGCTTTATAACGATATAAATAATTAATCATATACTAAATTATAATTATTTTTCTTGTTACATAAATTTTTAACCATATATTTTTATTATTAAATTAATTAGAATCATAAATATTTTAATATTTATCATATATTATTTAATAGATTTATATAATGAACATTTTTTTTATCCCCTCAAGAATAATAATTCCTGGTTTCGCCCTTGCATCTACTCTCTTTCTTTCTCGTTTTTTTAGAGGCATATGATTCTAACAGCCTGGGTAAAATTTGTATTTTTACCAAGACTATAAAAGGTTTTATACACTAATTTATCATTTAATTTTTGGTAATTAATTCAAGGTAAATCGAGTATCGGATTCCGAAATCGAGCCTTGTTCCACGTTCGTGATTTTTTTGCGGATTTTACGGACGTAAGTTGGTATTTTTCGGGTCTAGAAATCTTAAGAAAAATTGGGTTTAACCTCGGAGGAAAGAACTAGAAATGAAGTAAAGAGGATATAATAGTTATTTGTTGGTCCAAACAATACCCGCTCGATTATGCAGGTTTATCACACCTGCATGTGTCAACCGTGCAGTTGTGTTACCCTTCGTGTCATCCACCACCATTGTGTGCTTCCTCAAGTTGCACCATGCAGGCGGTGCGTTTGTGTTTTTTTTTTTTCTTGTCTGCTCATACACCCAGGATATACATCCTCTTCTTCCTTGCAAAAACCCATAACTCAGTTCTTTTCCTTCTGCAAAAACTCGTAAACCAGTTCTTTCCTTTAGTTCTTGCAAAGCACACAAATCAGTATACACCTTTCTTCCTGCAGATTGTGAACAAGTTTTTTTTTTTGTTCTCCATAAGCATAAACCCAGTGTCCCCTCCCCTGCAAAATACCACCTAGTGCAACAAAGAAAAAAAAAAAGAAACAACTTACACCCAACAACCAGCAAAATGTTACCGTTTTGCCAACCACCACACCCATCCTCCTTCCTTCTTCTTCTTCTTTTCTTCTACCCCCTCCTACCCGTTCCACACACAGTACGAGACCACCACCACAGCTCAACCACCAACACGACACCAGCCACCATCAGCCTCTCTCTCTCTTGTGCCGCCTTCTCCTCCCTTCTCCTCTTCCTCTCATCGTGCTAGCCACCGGATGCAACACGACCGCGCCGATGACGATCTCCCTCACGCTCTCCCTCTCTTGCCTCCGCGGTCACTGCCTCCTTCCTTCTCGTCGTCTCCGCCCTGCCGCACCTTCCTTGCTGTACCGGTGCCCTCACGCCTTGTCCTGCTCTCGCTCCTACCGTCGCCGCTGCCGTTGCTAGGAGTTGATAACGAGCAGTTCCTCGAGGAACTAGAGTTGGGACCTTTTGAAGATTTCCATACCTGAAAACCGGCTAAGGTGAGGATATAAACTTATAAACTTCGGTATGCTACTTGTGATACTCGAGCAGTTGTTTGAATTGTTTGTTACTATGATTGTGTCGGTACTTGCATTGATTATGATATACTGAATAATGTTGAGATTCCTGTTGTGATACTTGCCTTGATTCTGGGATGCTGAATCCTATTGTGAATTCTCTGATACTTGAATTGCTTGATTGAACTGCTGAGAGGTTAAGACTCCTATGAATATTATTGATGGTTTGAATTATCTGTTTGAGCTCGGTGAGTTTCTTATGAGTCTTGATTTGTTGATGATGTTAGACTGTTAGCAGAGGTTTGGTTTGTTAACTGTAGTCTAAGCTCTAACTTGAAAGATCGAATATATTGATGAGTTGGTTTCGCAGATGAGCTGTGAGGCCGAAAGCCTACTCGGGAACTGTGATTAGCAAGGTATACTGGAATAGTGATGTACTATACATAAGTGTCACATGGGAAGTAGAGGTACGCCGGATCGTTAGAGACTGTTTTGTGGTGGCTATGATCGGGTTACTTGTAATAAGGATGTCTATCTTTGATTTGATATTTTGGGATGTCTATCCCGTGGTTCTGTTTGGGATGTCTATCCCGTGATTCTGTTATGATATGGCACCCAGAATGTGTTGATAACCTGGTATGACCAAAGCTGATCACGTGATGTTGTCCGAATTGTTGAAAGTCGGACAGAAAAATAAAAATAATGAATTATGATAGTATCACTTAGACTTCTAGTTGTCACGGTTGGATGCTGGTATGGCCAGAGCCAGTAGTCTGGGTCCGTAACGACCCTGTGATTTGTTAGAGCCCGTAATGGCTCTGGACCCTTTACGGTCCTGTGATATTGTTTGGTCTGTAACGGCCTTGGACCCGTAACGGTCCTGTGATTATTTTACGTGGAGGTACTAGTGCGGGATCCACGGGCTAGCTAGCTTGGCTACCGCGGCACGACCAACATCTGACCCCTGACAGGGCCCTAAATAATTAATAATAAAATTTCATAAGTCTATCGTAGGATGGAAAAGACAGCTGGTATGTTCCGGTTAGGAATGTAATTGTGGAGTCACATTTTTTGTTATCGATGTCTTTTGTGACGACTTGATTTTTAGTACTGCTACTCCTGCTTGATGGTTATTGCAATTGGTTGTGCTTGTGATCACTTCATTGCCACTACTGTATGTGTGATGTTGTGTTTTTATTGTTATCCTGAAATTTCTCTTCTGATGCCTGGTGTTATTACGGTTGCTTGTATACTTCGGTTTATTTGTTTATCGGTGAGACAGTGGTTGGTCTCACCCCTCACACAGTTTTGCATGTTATATCAGGATGCATTCCAGCGGCTGTGGTATACCCTCAGGCAGGACTCGGATCCATTAGTTTGCATCGGGCTTTGCATATGTTGTCTCTGAGTTTATAATTGCTTCCGCTGTGCTATTGTGGTGATATTCCCAGGATTGGGGATATGATATTAGTACTGGGCCGATGGGCCAGGTTTTCTATTTATACACTGTTTGTGCCACGTGTCGACTCTGTTACTCAGAAATTATTGTTTGTTGGGTAAATGGAAGTCGGGGTGTTTCAATGATTCTCAATTAGACCTAGCAATTCATGTTGTTATGTTGAGTTCATGTCGAGTTGAACAGGTATACGGGTTCCAAATCTTCAACCCGACCCGACCTATTTAATAATCGTATTGTGTCATGTCTAACCCGTTTATTATCGTGTCGGATTCGGGTTGACCCACAGGTTACCTATTAAGTCCAACAAGCCAAAAAAAATTAGTTTGAAATTTTTCTATTTTGCACAAGTCGTTGTATTTTTTAAGCAAATAGGCATATCATTATATTTTTTTCATATAATAAATAAAATGATAAATTGTAGAATCATAATATAATAATATTTTAAAGTATTTATGGAAATATTTTTGGATAATTTTAATAACTTTGGCCTTAAATATTACGTAAGTCTTATATTAAATTAGTAAATATCTATACTCTAAATATAATCGGATCATAAACAGGTACCCATCGGGTTGACCGTCAACCCGCGACCTGACCTGCTAATTTTTGTGTCGTGTCGGGTCAACCCATTTAACTGAACGGGAGATTCATGGGCAATCTCCCGGGAAAGGCCTATATTATGGAGAGTCTGTACCTTATCGAAGACCTTATCTCATTTTGAAATGATTTCATTCCACAGTATCAATATGATAGAACACGGCCTTGGCATCTAATATTGTATTGAAATAAATCGTTATATAAAGAATTGAAGCTATACTGAAAAATACTGAGAGAATTTAGTAAAAAAGTCCACAAATATGACATTTCACGATATGCATATAGTAATAGACGATTATGGGAAAAAAAACAAATCCACTAGGTTTCCGACTTGGTACAACCCAAAATCATCACTCTATTTGGTTTGCACAACCAAAAAATTATTCTAAGGATCTCCAAGAAGATAAAAAAATAAGAAACTTTATCCAAAATTATGTCCAAAACAATTAGGAAAATTTTTTTTGTTAAAGATTCACATTTTGGTGAATGGATTTCACATATAGAAATTCAAAAAGAAATCGATGTGATTCAAGTTAGAATCTATATGGGATTTTGCAAATCCTGTTTTTCAACAAAAAAAAACAAGAAAACTCGAAGAATTACAGGCGCATATACAAGAAGAACTTTATTCTATAATCGACCAAAAACTGAACATTCATATTAGAAAAGTTGCAAGGCCTTATATGTATGCTACTTGGAATTTCTAGTCAGACAACTAAAGAGGCGCGTTTCTTTTCGAAAAGCACTGCAAAAGATTATTGACTTAACTAGAAAGGTCACTATAAAAGGAATTCGAATACAAATTGCAGGGAGCCTTTATGGGAAAGAGATTGCACGCTCTAGAGGGATTAGAGAAGGTAGGATTCCTCGACAAACTGTACGAGCTAAACTGGATTATTGCTTCTATAAACATCAAACTATTCATGGGGTATTAGGAATCAAAATTTGGCTATTTGTAGGCGAAGAATAGTTAACCATTTGACTTATCTTTCAACTCAACTCCTTGGTAGAATGATAGAATCGAAAGCCCTTTAATAGAAGAACAAAATCAAAAAAGATAAAATCTTTCATTCATTATTTTGGCTACTTGTTAATTTCGTGTTGAGTTTGTGTCAGGTTGTTGTGTCAATACCCGTTTTGCCAGTTTATTCTCAGTAGACTATACAGATGAGTAAACATCTAATGCTTGCATGTAAATAACATGGTCGGAGATGGGGAATCATAATGGTTGGCCATTTGGGACGGCGTTGCTATGGCCATTTGGCACCACTATCCTTCAAGGCCACACTCAAAGCAGATTTGTGGTATAAGGTTTTGTGAGCACGCACAGTTGGTAGGGTGTCCATCTTAATAGGTGTCGATCGAAGCCCGGGAGAGATTAGTCTCATGTCGACGAGGATACTCTTCTAATATAAAAAAAAAAAGCAATAATATACCACTGAGGGTCCACCACTACCAAGGATTGTAGAGGTTTTTGCTCAAGTCGATTTCTACCATACAAATTTAACACATTTTCCTTGCAAACTTTCTTTTGTACATCGTAGTCAACGATTGCAATGCACCCAATTAAACTGCATACAGCTTAGAGAGCGCTGTTGATCACATTATTCACATGATACAATAGGCTTTAATATTACGTACCTTCTTGAAGAAAAAAATCTGATTGAGATTTAAACATAAAAAGTTTTGTGCACTATCAAGGGTTTAAGTTATGAAGGAGGTGGGCCGATGACAGTTTTAGGAGATGCATGTGGTTGCGAAACTTATAGCCATGGCCAGCTTAGGGGACCCTAGCCGTGGAGGCATTCAAAGGGGCCAGGGAACAATGACTAATAAAATTGTTGAACTCGGATAAGTGATCAACCCGGTCGAGCTACAGGGTCTCGGTTCTCTTGCTCCTACCCAAGGTTATCAAAACCGGACCGGTCCGTCCGGTTAACCCGGTTCAACCGCCTTTTCAGCAAAGCCCCGGTCCGGTTCACTAGAAAAAATCCCCCTGTTACACAACCGTTTTGAACTGGCCGGTTTTTACGGTTTTTAACGAATCGGCCGGTTTTTACCGGTTGAACCTCTTTTTTTCATTTAAAAGTTTTAAAAATGGTGAGAGTAAAACTTGAACCCTTGACCTCCTAACAATATTTAAAGTCATTAACCAACTAAACTATTACAAATTAGTGCTTTCTTTACATAAGTTTTAATATATATTGAGAATGACTTCAATTTTGACCATAAAATTATTATAATGAATATATTTTGACCGTTTTCTTAAAAAATTAATATATTTTATTAAAACGGTTGAACTCCGGTTGAACCCCGGTTGAACCCCGGATTTCCTTGAACATCCCCTTCGTCGGTTCAATGGCCGGTCCGATTTTCAAAACCTTGCTCCTACCAGTTTAATCGGTGAGTTTAAAAAGAGAGTGCTAAACCCTAAAAAGCCTATGGATCACAACTAACCGGGTATAACAATTGTTGCTCATTGGTATTTTTGTGTAAAAAGTAAGAAAACGAGGTCTCGAGTTCGAGTTCCACCTTCATCGGCCCTTATAAAACAAAAACTGGGTGGAACCGGCTGGCTGGGCAAATCAGGATGAACGCTGGCGGCATGCTTAACACATGCGAGTCGGACGGGAAGTGGTGTTTCCGGTGGCGGACATTTGAAAACAGCAAGAATTAAAGACGGTAGGGCATGATGTTAGTTAATTAAACACGATAGGCCATGATTTTAGCATGTAGTACTTAGTTGGAAAATTAATGAAAACAAAATTTAGTATCATCTTCGTACAACTTTTATAATCAGAGTTGCTATCAAAATGTAACGGGGTTGGTTGTGCGAGCATTAATTTCTTTGTGGACGACTATCCTTAACTGGGAGCTCTCAAAGAAAATGAATGGTACAACAACTCCATAGGACGTCAAGGACTAGAAGATTGGGTGGGTGGCTTGGCTTCGGCTGCTTCTGCGGCCCAATCCACTCTCTTGGTGATTTGCGTGATATTTTGTCGAAAAACACAATAATGAAAAGAAAAATGTTTTCTCACTATGCTTAAAATTTGTTGCAGCACTATTAATTAATTGCTGTGGCCAGTGCAATGTTCTACTTTGTGCAAATACTGTTTGGCACTCGGCCATTATTAATTTGAACATTTTGGTCCCCATGAGATCGATGAAGGCAACATTTTGTGTTAATTTTTGTCACAATTCATATTAATATAGAATTACATTTATATGATTAGTATTAAGAAAGAGAGAGAGGGAGAGAGGGGGAGAGAGAGAGAAGGCAACGTACATGTGTAGAAAGTTTAGAATGGAGAACTTTATGTATATACGCATGTTGTTGCTGTGGGCTAAAGAAAGCAACAGGTGTATATATACTGCCCTACTTACTTGCATGAGCCATCGCTAGCTCTTGTACCATGTCTAATTTATGAGAGTGACAAGACAGTAGTACCATTCGAGGTAATTGGAAGCGTGACTTTGTGTGTGTTGCTTATGGTTCTACTATTTTTTTGGTCAGCAAGCATGGATATTTTATTGATTAAAATATGAGTACATAGCATAGAAACTTAGTGCTCGTTACAGATAAATACAACCTAAATAGACCTGGCCAGATACATTGACCCAAAATATAAAATATATAACTAAGGAATCGATAATTATGACTTAGTAGTAGCAGATAAACATCGCTTAGGGAGAAGACTTTTATTAGCAACTCAAATTTCAACTTTAAGCCAATAATAACATTGGACCTAATCAATATGAGAAAATTGGGTGATCTAATACTAGTTAATACCAGCGGGATCCCCGACTTCCATGAAGTTGTCTTAATGCCTTTCACAATCGGCATTTGATCTTTGATGCAAACTAATTTTGATGTCTTGTTCCTAAGCCAAATTTTCACAACCCACTTCCTTTTTAAAACCCGGTCTGGCTTGACATCGCCCTCCCCGTCTTTCTTGGTATCGTTGTCTTCGTCACCGCCACCACCATCGTCGTCGATACTGCCGCTGCCACCACCCACTCCTTTAGCCATTAGAAGTAGTTGAAACCGATAGTGAAACAAGCCAACTAAAGGAACACTTATAAACTCAATCTCCTCTTAATGGAGGAACTCAACAACCAGATTTAAATCTGGAACTCAAAAGCCAAATTTAAATTTGGCACTAAGGAAAGTGAGGAGTGGATTGAACCACACACTTGACAAGGCTAAAGAAAGAGTAAAAGAGAGGAACAAAGTGAAAACTCCAAACCTTGGTACAAAGACTTCTCAGGAGCAGAAGGCTTTGAGATAGTAATACAGGAAATAGTAAATGGGTCGTTGCTGATGAAGGAAAGCGTTGGCACAGTATTCAAGAGAGAGCGTTTTTGTGGCGAGTAGTTTTCGATGGAAAGCTTATAGTTCTACTTTGAGTTTTTTTTTTTTTAGTTTTCCACTGGTATCCCGAGCCAGTTCACCTTTAAGGACATCAAAGGCACCAGACTAAATCCAGCTCGATTGGGGTGGCGCACCTAAGTAATGGTGGATGAGTCTCCGAAATGAGGTTTTCTGCGTACACGAGGACTCGAACCCGAGACCTCGCTTAAGCGGAACAAGTTGCTTACCACTTGAACCAACCTCAATTGGTTACTTTTTTTTTTATGCTCATCGATGTATTTATTAAGAAACTGAGGTGAAACAGTTGTACAAGGAAGTCATTGAAACAATGACTGGGGGAAAATAAAACAGACCAGACACATCAGAGGCACTGCTCCTTGTTACAGAAAAGACTCAAACAAAACTCAGGCAAAACTTCTAACAACCGCCCTCCACTATTTTAACACATCAACTGACGCTAGAATATTATGACATGAGTAGGGAAACTCTGGTTGGAGGGCTTTTATCCACCATGATGCTCTAGCAATGGTGAGATCAAATAAGGAATCCCATCTGATCTGAACACCTTCAAAAATCATCTTGTTTCTCGCCAACCAGATGGTCCAAACTGCAGCCAACCCTATAATCATCCAAGTGGAGCGAGAGTGACCTGGGTGTTCCATCCAAGGCCATTGAAGAAGCCAATCTTTGATAGAACGTGGGACAATCCAGGGAACCCCCCACCAGTGGCACAATGTTTGCCAGTATTTCCATGAACAAGGACAATGTAGAAATAGGTGAGAACTAGTCTCCTCTTCCAAACCATATAACGGGCACACTACCTGGTCAGGGGGGAGCAAACCTCTCTTGGCCAGATTAGATTTAACAGCTACCCCTTCATTTAAAAGGAGCCAAATGAAGCATTCAACTTTGGGGGAACGAGGTTAGTCCAGATGTTATGATGAATAGCTGTGGGAGAATTTGGGCACTGGAGATAGGCTTTGCACTCTTTGACCGTGAGGGTCAACTGGCTATTTTCACCCCAAGTCCATCGATCAGTGATAGATAGTCGAAGCGATAACTTGGATAGTTCTGCATCAATTTTCTTGCACACATCATATTCCCAATCATAGAGGTTCCTGTGCCAAAGGGTGTGAGAGTCGGCTAGGGGTGCAAGTGACTTGATTTCCTCCAGGGAGGCTTCTTGACAAGATGAAATCAAAAAGAGCCGATGAAACTGCTCTTTTAATACACCTAGGTGGCACCACTTGTCATACCAAAAGGAGAGGGTAGAACCGTTTCCCACTTGAATGCTCAGGTTGGCTTTAAGAGCGAGATTTCGAGCGTTACTGGCACTGGCACACAAGGTAATGTTTCTCCATAAAGTTGATATTCGGTTCACCCTGAATGTAGGATCAAATCTATAGGGTTGCGCTTCGCACTTGGATTTTAGTAGCCGGCACCAGATTGCATCTTTCTCCTGTACATATCTCCATAGCCATTTAAAACAAAGGCTGGTATTCGAAATAGACAAAGAATCAATACCCAGACCACCCATATTTTTCTGGCGAGCCACTTTGTCCCAAGCAACCCAGCAAAGTTTTCTCTTTTCTCCGCAGCCACTCCATAGGAATCTCCTCTGTACTTGGGTTATCTTTTTTATGACACCCACCGGCATTCTGAACAGGGACATGTAATAAATTGGGAGGGCAAAAAGGATGGCCTTAATCATCACTACTCGGCCTGCAAAAGACAAGAATCTGGCCTTCCAAGTTTTTAATCTCGACTGAAATTTATCAATTACTGGGAGCCAACTCGCCATCTTTTTCATGTTGGCGCCTAGGGGAAGCCTTAGGTATTTAAAAGGCAGTTTCTCAGTTTTACACAGCAAGGCGTCAGCCATGTTTCTTGTTGCTGCATCATCAGAGTTAACACCCACCACACTACTTTTGAAAAAATTGATGCTAAGCCCCGATAGCAGTTCAAAACAGCGAAGAACCCTTTTGAGATTGAGAAGGGATGGCAGATGGGCATGGGTGATAAGAAGAGTATCATCAGCGAATTGAACTAGATTTGCTAGTATGCCGTGGATTGGCATGTCCTTCACTAGACCTTGAGCAATTGTCGAATCCAGCATGACCCTTAGTCCTTCTGCAACAATCAAGAATAGGAAGGGGGACAGAGGGTCTCCTTGTTTAAGGCCCTTACTCATTCCAAACTGGGTTGTAGGTGAGCCATTAAAAGAGATGATTGGAGGCATTCTTTTATCCATGATATCCATTTGCTGCCGAATCCCATAGACACCAGTAAGAGATAGTTCCACGAGATTGAGTCATATGCTTTTTTGAAGTCTAATTTCCATAGCACTGCCGGCGATTTGCTCTTTTTTAAAGAGTCCAAGAATTTAGAGGCAATCAGGGCTGCGTCCATAATATTTTGGCCTTCAATGAAGGCGTATTGGGATTTGCTAATGACACAGGGAAGGATTGGTTTCAGCCGAAAGGATAAGATCTTTGACACGATCTTGTAGATGCCGCTGACCAATATAATGGGTCTAAAATCATTAAAATCCTCAGCCCCCTCTTTTTTAGCTATGAGGGTAATGTAAGATATGTTGATTCCTTTTGGAAGACTGCGTTTGTCGAAGAAATCACGGACGATATCAAACACATCATCTTTCACCAAATCTCAGCATTTTTTATATAAGCCCATATTGAAACCATCCGGTCCAGGGGCCTTTGCTCCATCACAAGACCACACTGCCGATTTTAGCTCCTCCATCGAGATAGGGCTTTCAAGTGAGGCCGCCATGATGGGATCAATGCGTGAAAATGCCATGGAGCCAACCCTAGGTCTAAAACCGCCAGGGTCCTTATAAAGGTAGGCGGCTGCTTCTCTCTTTATAGATACAGGGTCAGAGAAGGATGTGCCCGCACTGGTCACCGAGACTATCGAATTCTTCCTTCCTCTTGCGCAAGCACAAGCATGGAAAAACTTCGAATTCTTGTCCCCTAGTCTGAGCCATCTAATTCTGGATTTTTGCCTCCAAAGTGCCTCCCTTTGCTTCAGTTTTAGTGTCCATTCTAGTTTGGCCTCGCTTCTTCTTCTCATCTCGTCACTACCCAACTCCTGCGTCTCAGCTTTTAGATCAAAAGCTTCAATTTCCTTTTGCAAATCAGAAATATTGCTATCTATGTTTCCATACGAGTTTTTGTTCCAGATTGCCAACTGTTTTCGCACCAAGCTGAGTTTTTTCAAAAAGCAGAAACTGCCTGGGTAGGACTCATCAGCCTTCAACCAAAAACTTTTAATGATGTCCATGAATTTCGGGTATTGCCACCATGAATCAATGAATCGAAAGGGTTTGAAGCCCCAGTCGACTTTGTCTTGGGCTAAAATTAAGGGCCAGTGATCCGAGAGGCCCCTATTTGCCGCCTGTAGTTTTAAGGATCTGAACCATAGGCTCCATTCTGGTTGGGCAAAAGGCTTGTCTATTCTGCTGGCGCTGAGACTATTTGCCCAAGTAAAATTGCGTCCCAGTAGAGGGAATTCACGAAGTTGCATGAATTGAGTGAAGCTTCGAAGAGCCTCGGCACCTCTGTTGCACATTCTGCGGCTTTTTCAGTCAAATAGGCTTCGAAGAGCCTCGGGACCTCAATTGGTTACTTAGAGTGTATCTTCGACAAAAAAAATAAAAAATCCTCCCCCAGTGGTGCATTTTGTCTTGCACTAATTAAATAGAAGAAGAAGAAGAAACACATACTATATCAGGGATCAGTGGTGACCGGCGCAGTGGTAAGCTTCTACCTATTTTTAAAATCCAGCTTTGATATCCATTAAATATCATAATACATCAAGTTGACATAATAATTATAACCTCCATGGCTACACTCAAAAGCAGATTTGTGGTAATTAAGCAATTGGAAGAAGAGAAATAATAAACCACTTAGTCTCCGCCAGTGGGGTTGAAGAGGTATGCTCAAGTTGATTTCTACAACAAATTTAGCAGTTTTTTTCTCAAGTTGATTACTGTACTTTTTGCAGTATAGTATTAAATAAAATACAATTAGTATAAAAAAATAAAAATAAAAATACTATAGCTTAGAGAAGCGGTTGACCACATTATTCACATGGTGGACATGGATCCATGCATTTTTTTTTTTTTTATGCTAATGGATCCATGCATGCAACCAGTGGCGGAGTCAGAAAAAGATACAATTCCTCCTCGACGAGTGGAAGGCTTTAATATTACTTATTCTTGAGGAATAAAATCTGAATTTGAGATTTACCAATAAAAGTTTGTATACCGTACTAGGAGTTTAGCTTTAAAAGGAGGTGGGCCGATTACAATTTTGCCTGGGTGATGTGGTTGCAATAGAGTTGTCCTCTCTTGACATGATAACTTCTGGAGAGAAGGACTATCAAGGACCAATTAGCCATGGCCAAAATCCAGCTTATGGGGCTCTAGCCATGGAGGTTATTAAACTCGGACTAGTGATTGACCCGCTCGAGCCACAGGTCCTCTTTATCAGTCGGTTTACAAGGGAAGTATTAACCGAGAAAAGTTTATAGCTCACCATTAACCACCAGCTAGACCGGTGCCAATTTGAAAACAGTAGGGCATGGTGTTAACTAGAGACAATAGGGCATAATTTTAGCATGTACTTGTACTAATGACTACTAGAAGGAAAAAAACAAAAAAGCAGCTCTAGTAGGGGCCGTTTGGAGTCGGGGCATTAGTTTCAACCATGTCTTGAAAGATGGCCAGATTTAATTTAAGTGCTAGTGATTTTATACTTTTTTTTCCCACTTGGAAAGAAAGATGTGTGAACATTAATTTCTTCATTAACTATACTACTAGTAGCATTGTTGACTTGGGAACTGCCAGGAAAATGAATTTGTTCAACAACTCCAAAGGACAGGACCAGAAGGTTGGGTGGATTGCTTGGCTTTGGCTGCTAGCTTCTTCGGTCCAATCCACTCACTTGGTGATTTGTGTGTGATACTTTGTCCAAAAACACAAGGATGAAAAGAAAAATGTTTTGGATTGACGCCTTCAATTTCGCTGTCAATTGTCAAGCATGTGTGTGACATTTACCGTGATGTTACCCTTGGTCCTTAGAGCACGACATAAATGAGAAAAGGAAAAGGAGGAGAAAGATGATTTAACTAAGAGTGGACGACGACTGAGGTCAATAATGGCTATTTTTATTCTTGAAGGTGACACTTTGTTTCCAATCACTTTAGACATTGGATGATTACTTCAACATTAATTGGTATTTGAAGAGTCCAGAATAATTCATTGTTAAACTATTAGTAATTATTTATCACAATTAATAATTGCTTTCAACTTTTTGGTCGTCTTCAAATTATACCAGTATCTGTATAAAGTATATGAACAAGTACTCGTTATATTCCATAACGACAACTATTTGTATGTAACTCTCTACTAAGCCATAACAACAATCAATGAGAGAACTCAAGAAGGTTATATTCAACTCCACATGTGGTACTTGTATCATTTGTTTTTCTTTTGTTTCCCCTAATATGCAATTCTTTGAGAGAACTCAAGATAACGGCCTTCATGTCATCAGGAAATATTTAAAGGAAAATTCTTTTACAACAGGTATACAGAACTACATAAACAAGGTTCTTAATTAAGATTGTGATAAAAGAAAACAAAAGGTGGATCACATATTGAAGCGATCTCCAAATGATGTTTGCACTGAACTTCTTCCTTCTATTACATGGTGACCATTTTTTTTTTTTTCTAGCAGCAGCAATCTACAAGCTTCATCTGATATTGGTTATAATGATCTATTACTTACTAGGACTTCAAACTAACTCAAACTGGAATGAATATCTTCCAGTGTCCTGCCTTTTGTTTCTGGTACTAGCTTGAAGATGAAAATAATAGACATGGCACATACAAGACCATACAAGTAGAATGTACCTGTAAAACCACACGCCAAAGAATATCAGTAATAAGACTGTAAATTGTACAAGGATGCTATGCACTTGGATTCATTGATAAATATTTATTTATTTAGTGCTACATCAATAGTAGAGAGGACTTACCAAATGAACTCCATTCTCTGAGGAAAATGAAAGTGAAGGATACTATCCAAGAACCTAGCCAGTTCACCAATGTCACTAAACTCCCTGCTCTTCCTTTTATGTTAAGCGGGAACAACTGCAATCGATCCAAAGCAAAGGCTTTTGATTAATTATTGTTACTTTTGTATACTTTTGTGATACACTCAATGGTTCTGACTAAGTACCTCAGACATGAGAACCCAAGGAATTGCTCCCATTCCTATTGAAAAGGAAGCTACAAAAAGCTGAAGGCAAACAAAAATGTCAGTATAATTAAATTTAATGTAAATCATCCTTATTCCTGTCAGGTCAAGTAGAAGAACTTCAATTTCTTTCATTTTGAATAAGTTAAATGATAATAATCTTTCAGGGGATTTCAATCAACATTAGATTTTACTGGAAATGTATTTTTATTTCCTTTTCTGGTGTGAAAATCATGGGTTGAACATGTTCAAGAGTATCAGAATCAGGCCTAAAACAATTCTTTTTTTGGCAGGTTAACGAGATTACCAAAACTCCGGTCAGTGCCATGAGTGGAACAAACTCTAGCGCCAATTGACATTCCTGGTGATCAAAGTTCAATATATTAGGACATCCATAAACTTGAATGGAAGCTGTCAAATATGAGATATGTGATTGATGATTACCCCTAACAAGTAAGAAGTTCCAAGTAGTAGATTTGCAATAAGCAACCCAGATGCAGAAACCTGAAATGGAATAACAATCACAAAAATTTAGCATAACTTTTTTTTTTTTGCAGCACCTTTCATGTGTATAGTGATAATGTACAAGCAGATTGACTCTTTACTGCTAGCTTACCAATAAGAGTGGCCTTCTCCCAGCTTTATCAATTAAGGCTGCACCCACTGCAGTGACAAGGATCTGAATAGAAGGATAAATAGTACTTGCAAGCCGAGAAGGGACTCCTGAGTTTAAAAGAGATTTTTCAGTGAGAAAATCACAGTAAGAAAGGACAGGTTTTGTGAGTTGATAAGTTTGTTTGAGGTTACCTGCAGATGAAAAAATGTGGCCGGCATAGAAAATAATTCCATTGATTCCACTCAACTGCTGGAAAGCCATCAGTCCAACTCCAACCTACAATTGGAACATGAGAGTAAAGAGGCCTATCAAATAATATAGGAAATGATGAATCTAGAAATTTTACTCTGGCTTCAAAACTGAGGCTTACAATGACTAAGCGGATGTTCCGTCTGTGAAACAAGTCTAACATGGTCACTTTAGGGAGTTTCTGGAGAAGGGCTAAGGAATCCTGTAATTGTAGATAACAACAAATAACTTATACTTGCAAATGCTATGCTAGGAATGAATGAAATAGTGGACGGGAAAGATTTTTTTCAAGCCTTATAGGAAACATTAAGCTCAAGAAAACAAGCTAAATACTCTGGTGCTTCAACTTATTTCCTGCAAAAACACAAGTGTCATGAAGTACTTACCAGAATGTCAGTTTTCTCTACGGAAATATCAGCAGTAGGTCCCCTAAGTGCTCGTAGTGCAGCATCAAAATCAACATGGTGACCAACCATTGCCTGCAGTAGACATGTTGATTGATCACAATTAATAGCAATCTTGATAATTCTTGTCAGTCCCAAAATTTGCTCATTTTCCTCCAACTATTTTAGCTCTTGATAACAGCTGATATATTTTCTCAATAGACAAAGGTTAAATGAATGGAATAAGCTCTTTAAATTTCTTAGAAATTATATCCTATGAAGATGCTGGATTGTTTACCAGCCATCTAGGCGACTCCGGAATAAAGGAAAGTCCAATGAGCATAATCAAGCATGGGAGAGCTCCTGCAATAACCCAGTTCCAAGTAAGCTTCATGATGAAGTCTATGTTCTGAGCGTGCATAATTATGGAAGCTATACTCTCAGAAGCGTAGTCCAAGCAATTAGACATATAAATGGCAAGACAACTTTGGGAAGAAACATAGGTTACTGTAAAATGGATGCAATTGTGACGATGAATCAGCTACAATAATCGTACCAATTAAAGCCAGCGTTCTCCAGTTCACCCATGTGCCTATTACATAGGCCAGAGCCAACCCTATAACGATAAAGAGCTGCAGAAGTAGGGAAGGGAAGAAGTGAGGAAGAATACTTTAAATTACATAGCACTTGGCTGTATCCAAGAAGTACAAGCTATGGAATTCACTCTGTTCCCACTTTCACTTAGGCTTGCTACCTGATTTGCTGTTGCTAACGCTCCTCTGAGATCTTTGGGAGTAATCTCGGCAATGAACACAGGTACCTGTGCAGTTTGAAAGAGAAAGAGCATTGATCAAGGAATCTGAATTTCCATATCTTGGGAAGAATTATAAGACAGGAGAAAACTGCAGCAGAAACGTACCACATAAGAAAGAATACCACAGCCATATCCTGTCAAAAACCTTCCAAAATCCAGCAGCAGAGATTCCTAATGCAAGTGCACATTAAACATTAGGTCATGGGGAGAAAATCGTATGCAAATTACTTAGAAGTAATTGTTTCACTATTAGAAATAAAAGATACCATAGCTGCATATATTGAAAGCCATCCAGCTATGCAGATGATGGCAGAAGTTCTCATGGCCTGCGACAGCAACAATTTGGCTTTATGTGAAGCTTGTATCATCAAGAGTGAGGTTGTTTAAAAAACTAAGATATCTTGATCACTAAAAGCATTTTAACAAGGATCGTCATTATTCTTACCCCTTTCCTGCCAAGGAAATCAGCAACTCTCCCACTTGTAACTGCTCCAATCATAGCACCAATATTCAAGATGGATCCAAAGACCGAATACTGCAGGTGTCAATAATTTTTCTCCCATCAAAAGATGCATTTTGCAGAATAAGGTAGATTAATTACATTGATAATTGCATTAGTGTATTTGAGGAGTAATTTTCAACATATACTTTTTTTCATACTAGAAGAGTATCCCAGCCACCGCCAGACAAATCTCTCCCTGTAGCTACAGATACTTCAAGTGATATATTGGTTTCATCAGGAGTTGAAATTACCTCAGAGTAGGTGAGATTAAGCTCTTTCATGATCCCAAATTGGGTTGGTGCTGAATATCCCACCTACAAAATCCACAGCCTTGTGTCAATGGAAGAACTGAGAATTCCTGATGGGCTTGCTTTGCTAAATCAATGAGTTGTCTCTGAATTAGATGCATAGGTACTGGTAATTACTGGTATATGACTGGAAATGATTTAGACATAGGGCAGTTCAGAAATTGAAACAGATCTTACATTCTTTACTTTTAAAAGGAGAATAAAATATGAAAGATGAAAAGATAAAAGGCATAATAAGTCATCTATGAGTTTATGCTGCCTAATCCGTGTTGGCTAGATAAATTTGCTGTGATCAATTCCTGATACATCAGATCACTATAAAAACCAATGTCAAATCGGAAACATAGAATGGAATGAACAATTTAATTACATTAAACCTCAATTTAATCCCCTTATGGCATATACTTTCCCAGTAATTTTGTACCCTTATTGCCTTATAGACTCGCAGTTAATGAATATTCAGCAGATACAGATTTCTCCAAATGCAATTAGTATAAATGTTCATAAAGGCATTATTTTTTCCTGAAGTAATTCTTGTGAATCTTGATGTTCACTCTTTTTCTATGAAAATTCTATTCTTCTAATGAAAACAAGAACATTAAGGCTCCAAGGCCAATTTGAATACAAGTCTACCATTCTTAAAAATTTGCAGAAAATGACCACTAGATTTGTGTACTTACACCAGTTCCATAAACAAAAGAGCCACAGACTGCAATAGCAGTGCAGATAAGAACCATCCCCAGACTCCCATTCTCTTTTTTCCCTATGAATGGCTCCGATATGTTACCATTACTATTCTCAACATCTGCATGGTCATGTGCCATTTCTTCTTCTCTTTATGTTCCAAACCTGGGAAATCAAATCTTGAAAAAAAAAAAGAAAAACAACAAAAATTCAAAGAATGATATTGTTTTTTGCTGCTGTTTGAAACAAGAAGACTGAAATATATAAAAAGGAACAAGTTTTTTTTTTTTTTTTTTTTGATGAAAGGAAAAGGTTTTATTGATCAACTTACCTCAAAAAAGACCAGGGTCTTCAATCTAGAGACTTCTTCATGTGCATGCAAGGTGGCCTCTGCCTTCAAAATTATTGGCTTCACTAGCATTCATAGAATCATACCATCTGTACTATACTACACAACAAAACAAGGAATTTTATATATGATATTATGGCATGAGCATGGTCCTAATGAGAAACATTTTCACGTGGAGAACAGTCAGCATCCTCCAGTACTATCAGGTTTCAACCCAATCCAACAAAATTTATCAACCTCTAAACCCTTATCTGGTTTTTCCAGATATGGTATTCAAGCTGTCGTTGGATGTTGTTAGTCAAGGTGGTCATATTTAGAGCAATTCCAAACCTGCAAAAGATTTTTTTCTTTCTTTTTAATGGATTTAGACAATTCACCTCTTTTTTGTTTTCCAAATTTGGATGCCTATTTATGCAGGCCTTATCCTTGAATATAGTGAAAGTTTGTGCGGCAGTAGAAATTCTAGCAAAATTTTACTCCCCTACCATAAACAGAATAACATTATGGTGGACAGAGACAATAAAGGAAGAAAGCAGGCAACAGATGCCGGAACTTATAAAGAAAACTAAGCCTATCATCTGCAAGCAGTATCTTTTTTGTCATCATCACTTGAGCTACATCTTGTTGTTATGTTTTATATTCATCTTCAATAATCAAATCACAGGAAAATTACCCTCGAATCATTTCCTTTCCCTTTTCTGATCTGGGAAGGATGAGCTTTGCGATAGAGGGTGGAAGTGAAAGATTAGCCCGTAGGAAAACAGAGTTCTAATTGAATGGATATATATGCTGCTGTTCCTTTCCTTATTCCTTTTTTTCCCTTTTTCCAAATCTGGGTTGTGAATTGGTTCATCATTTGAGTTTGGTTTTTCAATAAAAACTATGTTCTTTATGGAAGATTCCTCCTAATGCCTATTGTGCTGATCAAACTGCCTTTGCTGCATATCCAATGGTTTTATAAGAGACTAAAATATTAGATGAAAGGGTGTACTGATCCGAATTTAGTCACGGGTTGTCGAGCTTAGGCTGCAGATGTCTGTGAATGTTGTTTATCTATCCCTTTGATGCATTCAAGAACTGGCCTGTAACAGAGGATCCTGAGATCAGCGAATGTATTTAGCAATGTTTATGTATTAACTGGTATTTGATGCAAAACCATTTCTGATAAATGGTTTCATGTTTATCAGAAATTTCTATAAACAATCCTTGTCTCCTACTTTTATAATTTTTAATGTAATTGTACCATTAAAAGATGCAATAGTCCTCTTCAGGTTCAAAAGAGAACTTTCTGTATTCTCTTTATACAATGAAATCTTATAAAATTGCAAACACTAGGCATACCAGAATAAAACCAGAGGGTCAGCCTTCTTACAAATTCCTAAGAGCTGATTCCATCACTAACCGGTGAGTAACTTGAGCTGAATCTTGAACCACCTGGTTGGTTTCCAAAATGTTCACAATTTGGTCCATTGTTGGTCTAGCATGTAGCATTGGGTGAGCACAGACTACAGCAATGTGGACATATCGCTCCATCACTTCTGGGGCACCCAGCTGAGGCAAATTAGCTTCAACAACATCCAATGCTCTCCCTTCCTTCACTAATGACCATGCCCAATCTGTCAAGACAGAAACTTTTCCTGCATTATTTTCATATGCTGTTCTGCCACTCAAAAGCTCAAGAAGCAGAACACCAAAGCTATAAACATCACTTCTTTCAGTTAATTTCCCATACAAGGCATACTCTGGAGCAACATAGCCAAGAGTCCCTGCAACCCTGGTGCTCAAATGTGTCATCCCTTGCGACTTGAACCTTGCAAAGCCAAAATCTGCCAGTTTAGGCTCAAAAGTCTCATCCAAGAGTATGTTACTGGCTTTGATGTCTCTATGGATGATTGATGGATGCACCCCATAGTGTAAGTAAGCCAACCCGCGTGCGGTTCCATGGGCAATCTTTTGACGAATTGGCCAGCTAAGCCTTGATGTTTCTGCTCCGAAAAGATGGTCATAGAGGCTTCCGTTGTGCATCAAGTCAGATACAATGATTCTCTGATGACCTTCCATAGGAACTGTTGCAGTACAATAGCCTCTTAGAGCAAGAAGGTTGACATGCTTGACACTGGCAATGATGTCCACTTCATGTGCAAAACTTGCATCACCAGAAGCAGCAAAGTTCTTGAACCTTTTGAATGCAGCCTGGGTTCCATCTGGTAGTATCCCTTTGTAGACATTTCCATAACTCCCCCTCCCAATAATATTATGCCTTGAAAAATTCCCAGTAGCATGCCTAATCTCCTCCATCTTGAACTTCACTAAGTTGCTACCTTTCGCGCGCAATCCCGCCCCAATATCCAAACTAGTCTCAAGATCAGCAGGAACATTACTTTCCCCTTGACTTTCTCTCCGTGGCTTCCAGAAAAGCCAAATTAAAACAGCAGCCCCAGTGATCCCAATCATGCAACCAAGAGCAACAGCATAAGCTATACCCGAATCCTTCTTGAAGCTGTTGGCTTGTACTGGATACTGAAACCTGAAGAAGCACCTTGCATTCTCACGATGTTTTGGTCCGAGCTGATTGATGACGCCGGCAGCATAGATATACAAATAACCAGAACAATGGGAAACATTTTGATATTCAGGACCTACAAGATGCAACTCTCCAAGACTCAGCAGCTTCTTGGTACAAGATTCACAAGCAAGACTATCTTCCAAAGATTGGTTACAATGGAGCCTCATCTCTTGGAGTTTTGACTTTGGGAATTTTCTCTCAAACTGAGCACGAGATGTAATGTTCAAACAAGTGCCCCAGCTATGCTCAGGATGATGCCCACAAGCAGACTGGATATCAGAAATATGGAAAGCACTGGTAAAAATTTCCTGATAGGATTCCCAACACACCTGAAAAGTGTCCGGAGGAGGATTAAAGAACCCACTGGTCCGGAGATATTCTGCTCGAACAAAATCAATACCTTGAGAGACATATTCACATAGAGCAGGCACATGCATAAGAGAACGCTTTGGAGGGGCTTCATTTACGAGCTCACGAAAAGAATTAAAGTTCAATGGACAAGAATGCACGCTGGCAATGCTTCTGTTTGAAGAGGTTTCGAGGGGAGTAGCAGCTGGGGAACCAGCTTCTGAGAAAGAAAAAAGTAGCACTAAATGAAAGAAGGCAGAAACATAGGGGAACATCTCTAATAGGTAAAGATTTCATGTATCTGAAGAACATGTACATTCTTGTTTAGCCTGTAATGTCAATCCTTGGCACACAGAAGTCTAGTCTTATATCTCATTGTCCTCTATTGAGTAGCCGGTTTTGGCAGCAAGTGAATGGGCGGCAACTTTGTGGAGGGAGAGAATCCCTCTGGTTTTAATTTTAACAGGAGAATCTTCACATGTCTATGATGCCACATACATCAATACACTTTTACTCTACCAACAAGCAGTAACTATTATCTCTGCCACAATTTAAGATGTTGTATCAATAAAAAGAACCAAACCCGCCAAAATTCTTTGGGCATTTCCCATGTTAGCTGCATTAGAGTTATAGTGGAGTAAGTTCCTGATCTTTCTGTCAAAAAAAAAAAAAAAAGAGGTAAGTTCCTGATCTTGGTTTAAATATTTCACGTGGAAAAGGGGAATATTGGCTTCACCGCAAGAGAATGAGGCCAAAGACAAAATTGTGTAGGCCGTGACCACTGTGAAGCTTTGAAGCTTTGAACTGTTCTTCAAGTGAAACAGAATTTGGTACCATAAAACAAAGCGAATCCTTCCGACCAAATGAGTTCTTTTTCTTTTGCAGCAGATCTCAACATATTATCTGCAAACATATCTTCTCTGGGTAATAATAATATAGGATCTTTTCTTGTCCTGTTATGTGATCTTATAGTTGGACCATTTCTACTTTGGCAATCAATTGCAGAATTATTCAAAGCCAGACTTGACTTCTACTAAAACAAAATAGGCTGTCAAGTCTGGAAGCTCCCTTGAGGCACCATCTACCATGGAATAAAAATATTTCATAATTCGTTTCCAAAAAAAGGTAATTCATAATTCAACGCTGCCACGGTGGTACCAAACAAATGGGCAAGTAGGAGAATAGAAAAACATTTTAGTCCATGGAAAATGCTAAACTAATCGAATTTTTATAGGGAAGCTTGTACCAACACATCTGTTTGGTGATTAATTAAGAACTTAAAAATTAACAAGAGGATTCATCACAAAGTGATGAAAATACTTAACTGATTTCCGTATGACTTCAAAAGAATGGATGAAGAAACAAAGTAAAGAATATCTTACCATGGAGGAAAAGCCAAAGAGCTATATAAAATCAAGTTCTAGATGGAGAGAATTCATTTAGATGTAGATAAACATAATAGAAGTTTGGTTCTCAAAAAAAACATAATAGAAGTTTAATTTAATGCTACTTGATTATTTAATTTAAATAATACAAGGGACAGAGGCTTCTAATTTGCTGTCGGAGATTTGCTTGCCGGGCTACTTGTCCCTAGATTTCATTGATTGTGGAAGTGTTTGAACTTTTAAGTTAGTCGATTTTGCAATTTTGTTTTAGGAGGTTATCTAATTTAATTTTAAGTCAAAAAGACTTTTTTCACTTTAACAAGGTAATAATCTTAAAGGCTAATTAGTAGTGCCACGTATCATGTTGAATTACATACTACCTACTTACTATCCACAAGAATTTTGATGATAATACATTGTACCATACCATAATTTGATAATAATTATTAGTGGGTATGGTATTTCATATATATAATTATAGAGAATCTTAGGTCCCAGCTACCCAATAAATTTTTATTATTAAGTTGATAATATTATTATATTAGTACTGATTCATCAAATAATTAGTATTATAAAAAAATTATTTTTTTTTTTGTTCGAGGAAGCACTAGAGAAGTATAGATCATCACTTTGGCGGTAAGTATCTTGATATTTCATTTTCTATGCATTCAAGTTTCCTTCCCAAGCAATTTGGTAGGTCCAAGCATTGACAAATACCAATCTGCAATCACAAATCGGGACCATACTTCTTCCATTGCTTGCTTTGGGAAAGAAGGTCCCATCATCTAATTACAAAATGGGAGAAAGTCTAAGATTCACATAACACGCATTGAGCAAGGCTCATTTTAAACTAGTTACGAAAACTACTATAATTTCATCAAAAGCAATTGCATTATTCAGTTTGCTTATAAAAGCAGCAGTGAGTAAGCATCTCATTTTGACCAGTATATGAAATTTAATACAATTGCATACAACATATTTCTTTTATCATGCAAGAATTTTTTTGTTTCCTACCAGGTATCCGCATCCGCAACTTTACTCTAACTAATCCGGACTCGACCCAGAGCGCACCTAGTTATGATGGATGAGTCTTCCCAATTAAGAATTTTTTGTGGACTCAAACCCTAGATCCATTAAGTTTAAATCCCATTCCAAATGTCAGCGTCTAATTGTTTTTCCATCATACACATCTTTCTCCTAATCCGCTTAATTAAGGCTTTGACGAAATGCCACCACCAGGCCACCCGGGCCATTAAGCCTTAATTTTTTTTGATCAACCATTAAGCCTTAATTGAACTGTTTAAGTAATGCTCTTCCAAAATTAATTATTAAATAATAAGAGAATCCAAAAGTTTTTTTTTTTTGAGCAATAATCCAAAAGATATATTAATTTTTGCCGGTACTAATGACGACAAGACCATAAAGTGCTATGCATGTTTTCTGTCTAGCCAAGTACTATTACAGTACTACTACCAGTACCATGCATATTTCATTAAAGATGTTCTTTATTGCTTACGATTATGATGTTTTATTTGCATGAATTGAATCCCCTTTTTTGGGGCAAAGTGCCACTTCGTTTATGGAGTTTTAACGTTCTATATCGAGAGGAGCAGAAGTCGCTGAAGAGCTTTGAACACTTGTCAGAAATGCAGTAGCCTCACACCAGCGACTCTCACGGACCCTTGTCAGAATGAGAAAGTGACAAAAACAAAACACGAACACAAACAGAAAAAAGCAGTCCGTACAAATTTAGACATTGATTTGAAACATACTAGTAGTAGTAGTACTATATAGATAAGAGAGATTCGTGAATCCTGACACCTTTTTTTTTTTCCATCCATATATAGTTTGTAGATTCTCTCTTTTATCAGAGGTCTACATAAATTCTAGTCAGAAAAAAGGGACCAAACCACCAAAAGGAGTACTAGCGACCAGGAAGATTTTAATGTCATTGTAACCACTGGCTTGTTTTGGTCTTGTCTTTGTTTGGGTTTGGTCTCCTCCTCCTCCCTTTTCCCCTTCTTCTCTCTTCCTCATTTCACATTTGCTCTTTTTTTTCTGTTCTGTTGTTGGGTTTTGGACTTTTGGTTTATGTTCCCTTTTGTGTAAAGAGTTTTGCTCTTCATGGCAGCTATTGCAGAGCATACCAAACCTCCTTTGAGTGCCTTTATTCCATGGTATGTATGCAATGCCTAGCTTCTCCTCCCTGTTTCCTTATTTCATTATAATCTCTTTTTGTTTCTCTTCGAACAAGAAGAAGTTTTTGTAAAGGAAATTTGAATTCTTTTTTTGTATGTTCCCCGTTGAATTCCTCTCATTTGGGTGTATATCTTTGATTTCTTGTTGTTTAAATCGTTTTGCTTTTGGTGACAATCTGCTGGCTGTTGATAGTTGATAATTTCTGAATTCCCGTCTCAATAGTAATCACAAGCGAGGATAAAAGTAGCCACCTTGTAATTGTTTATTTTTTTTGTGCCTGAACTTGATTGTTCACGTACCATAGAAAGTTTGGCTTCTGGATATTCAAGATCTTCCTTAGTTTTGTAATAGAATGTATGCAGTCTTTGGAATCCATCTAACAGAAGGACTACTCCAATTGAGTAGATTCTTTTGTAGTTTGGCTTTCTTTCTCATTAGTTTTCAGGCTCATTTAAAGAATCAAATATTTCGGTTTGCAATTCCTGTTTTCCTTCTTACTGTTCCTATCTGCAAATCAATTGTGAATTGTTTATATTGGTGCTTTTTCCTGTTCAGGCGGGATCCAAAAGATTTTGACGTGCTAGGGGTGCGAGCTCCACAGGCAAAGATTCCTTGCAGAACCAGGAGACGTGGTTCCATGCTTCCTACCTCTGCTTCTGCATGTGGTACTCTTCTGCATTTGTTATGGTTCTATGTTTTTGTGTCTATAAAGCAATCATTGCCAGTATGTGTGTGCGACAGGATTAGACATATAGACTTAATTCCTAGTTACTTTATGGGTTTGATGTCTCCTTGTTTAGATTTAACATCTCCAGACACTGCATCATCTCCAAGAGGGGTCATAGAAGGCTGCCTACAAGACTTGGAAGCCAGTGCACATTCGTCCAAACAGAGTAACAGGGAGTCAAAACTCAAGCTTCCAAGTGCAAGGGCACTTTCTAACTGGAGTAGATTCTTCAAATCATGGAAAAGAGCAGCACTGAAGCGCTTGACACCCTCGAACCCTCCTCCCCCCGAGTCGGAGGCAGAGGCAACCAACAGAAAGAGCAGGAGTAGCAGAGAGAACCCAAAGCTGAGAGACTTGTACAACTTCAAGTCTTCCTTGAAGAATTTCACCTTTTCTGAGCTCAAAACAGCAACAAATAATTTTAGCCAGGGTCTGTAACAGTTTATAGATATTTGCTACTGTCACTGATAGATAGTTAAGAATTTATCTGCTAGTACTTTCTCTTTTGTTGATTGAATGATGCTCTTCTGTCTTCTTCTTGTAGCAAACTTAATTGGGAAGGGTGGTTTTGCTGAAGTTTATAGGGGTTGCTTGCCAAATGGGAAGTATATAGCTGTAAAGCGGCTGACAAGAGGAACCACCGAAGAAAAGACTTCTGGTTTTCTGTCCGAGCTTGGCATTATAGCTCATATCGATCACCTCAATACTGCCAAGGTGCTTGGAAGTGGGATTGACGGAGGAATGTTCCTTGTGTTTGAATTGTCTCGGCTGGGGAGCTTAGGATATGTTCTTCATGGTTTGTGTTAATTTGCACTGTACTTTAATTGCAAGTTCCTTTTGTTTTCTCTGTGTTGATTAGTTATTTCATTGCAGATCCAAGTTCAGAAGTGAAACTTGATTGGAGTAAAAGGTATAAAATTGCTATGGGAATAGCTAATGGTCTGCACTATCTTCATGAGTCTTGTCAAAAGCGAATCATCCATAGAGATATCAAGGCTGAAAACATTCTTCTTACAGAGGATTTTGTGCCTCAGGTATCTGACAATTCATACCTGAGATTCAACATTAAATTCTCAGTAACTGCTGCATTCTGCCTTTCCACTCTGAGATAAACTATCTTTTTGGTCATCTTTATCAATGAGTGTTTGATGTTAAACCTTGCTGAAGTTCAAGCACAACTTCTCAGTCTTTTAGAGTTAAAAGCTCCAACAGTATGAGAGAAATTGCACTCAAACTGAAACCATTTTAAAGGTGAAGCATGAAATAAGTTCCAGTTGATATGTTATCCCTCAGAGCTCCAAGCATGAAAAAGCTACAGAGTATCCATTCTTTCTTGACTATTCATTCTACCAGCACGCACATATTCAAAATGTTTCTCAAAATCTTTCGTCACCAAAATGTTTTCTCTAGCAAAGGCTGTTGCTACTTCAATCTTTTGCATTTTCTGGTATTGCTGACTTGTCATCAGTTTCCTTTTGTATCCTTTATGGATCTAGCATCCTTATTTCTTCTGTGATTTCATTTCTACCCTCCTGGCAGCCTCTGTCTACCTACCATAAAAACTAGAAATTTTCTGAACCGTAACTTGTATGTGCGAGCTTTTCTACTAATAATCTTACAATGCTGTTATTTTCACCATGAACTGATCTCATTTATATCTATGAAGTTGTCATTTCCTGTTATTTACCTCATTTCACTTTCAACTTTTCATCCAGATTTGTGATTTTGGGCTTGCAAAGTGGCTTCCTAGTGAATGGACTCACCATAACATCTCGAAATTTGAAGGCACATTCGGGTAAGTAAACCTACATTTTCTCCAGCATACGGTTAATTGTGTATCCATGACTCAAATTAACTTGATATCTTACTTGCAGCTACTTTGCTCCGGAATACTTTATGCACGGCATAGTCGATGAGAAGACGGATATCTTCGCATATGGTGTGCTACTTTTGGAGCTTATAACAGGACGCCGAGCTGTGGATCATTCACAGCAAAGCCTTGTCAAATGGGTAAGCTTCTGCTCAATCTGACTAAAAAAATAATATTGTATGCTAACAAGTCACTCTGCCACTTACTGGCATTTCATTCCCTCTGGTAGGCAAAACCTTTGCTTGATAACAATGATATTAAGGAGCTTGTGGATCCAAAACTTGCTAGTAATTATGATCCAGAGGAGATGGAACGTGTTGTTCTGACTGCCTCTTTGTGCATCGAGCACTCTCCGGTCCTGCGTCCTCGAATGAGTCAGGCAAGTATATGAAATTGAATGCTCTTTTCGCTACCTAAATCCATCTCCTGTATGTCTCATTCATAAGTCAAGTACTATAAGGCACTTATGCCTCTGTACCACTCCAAATCACATCTCTTATGAAACAATTCATTCTGAAGCTATTGTATGTTCGTCCAATATGAGTTTGTGATGCACCTATTGAATGGGCAACCTCCACAAGGAAAATGAGGAGTCAGAAAAATATATGAAGTAGCCATAGTTAAAGAACACCAACCTTTGCAAGTTCATTGATCTATGTAGGATGGCTATATTTCAAGGTTCAAAGATTTTTTTTTCGTTTAGTTGTTCACCATGTCTAGTGATGAAAGAGGTTCTGGTATCTATTGGCAGGCTTTGGTACTGCTAAGAGGTGATGAACAGCCAGTAGGTGATGCAAGATTTTGTGGAAAGAAGACCCCCCGCCGAAGAACTTACTCAGTAGAGATATTTGATGCACATGAATACAACAGCACGAAGCATTTTCAGGATCTCACTCGGCTCAGGCAGATAGCTTTGGCTACTTGAAAACAAATGTAATAGCATCTTCAGGGAGGAGAGATATCTGTAGTTAAAAGTCAAGGCGGTTTAATGTTTAGGCTTTTTGTAGTTTCAAGGGTGTCAATGAGGTACTAAGGAGAACATGTGGAACATAGCATCTATTAGTTCTGTTTTCCATGGAATTTGAAGGCACTTGCTCGTCGTCCCAATAGTGCAGAAGTCCGAATTCCATGTAAAACACCATGATGTGAGTTTGTTTCCATTTGGTTACCAAACATTTTTCTGGTCTCCTTATGTACAATGTTGTGCTCCAACTTACAAGTGTTGTAATGGGGATTTTTTTTTCCAGCTCTTTAGCATTGTAGCCTTTGAGATGATTCTTCCATTGCATTACATAACTTGAATCCATGTGATGGGGCCAGTTAGAAGAAACGACTTAAGCTTTGCGTGTCAATCATGAAATTAAACTGTCACAAAGAAAGGGACATTTTTCCAATCAACTATTCAAGGTTACTTATTGTTCTAATTTATTAAATAGAAACCAAACTATTCTATGTTCCATGAAAATTAACTTCAAATGGAACTGAAATTGCAGGGCCATTAACCGCTAGAAATCAGTCACAACCAAAACATAGCTAGAATGGTTTGCCATTTATAGGCAGGTGAACATGAAGTATAATACATGCTAAAAAAATAAAGTGACACATTTGTTTTTTGGAGAATGATTCCATGTGCAAGATTTTTACAGTTAAAGGACTTCAGTACTTACAATGATAATTAGAGTTTATCACATCTATTTGTGCGTACATAAATTTTAAACATGTAAATTCTAGAAATATATTATAAGATTAAAAATTCTAAAAATATTTTTTAAAATATATTAGATAACTTCAAAAAGTATAATTATTGTGATTATTGGACTTTAACCATTACTAAGGCTTCAAATCATTGCCATTATTGGCCTTTGACTGTTACTAGTGGTTTTTAGCTTAAGTTTTCTCAAAGGCCATTATGCTCCTGCAGCCCTGCTGCTTCCAAAGAGTTCCCAACTATAAAATAATTTACAGTTTAATGTCTCAACTCAATTAAGAGGACCAATTAGTCCAACTTCTTCCCCCGTTTTACTGGATCCATCTCACATCAATAACTCAACCTGTACCACCTGTGGGTAGTTTTAGAGGTTGGCATAGTTGTGGACCTTTTCTTGTTCCCTACCATTAAATGATCTACATATAGGAAGGATCCGGGAACAAAACCAGAAGATGCTCCAGAATCTCCACCATTCATCTTTGGATTTTTATTGAATGATCCAGTATACAATCCACTCCTGCTGAGTGAAGATTGTTGCAATATGAGGACATAGGAGATAATTCCACATATTAAGGATAACATAGGAAAACGCCGGCAAAAGAATCCTATGGAAACCAAGAGAAATAGGCCTAATCTGTCTTTCTCATTCCCTCTAGAGAAAAAAAATGGTTCCCCATAATTTCTGGTCCATACTACAGTGTAAAGAAAATAAAACTTGTTTCAAGCATAGCATCCATAGGCTAAACCTACCCGCATGTCATATGACTCTTTAAAGCAAGAAACTACTACCATCCAAATAAATCCGAGCCAGTGTCAGAACAGGGCAGAAGCAACAATAGCCAAAAATTCAACAGGACAATTAAGAATCAACAAGCTTCACTAGTTTATTGGTAGACCAAACTGGGAAGCCATAATCACAATGTCAACATTGTATCAATGTATCAGGAAAACGTAGCACGGTGTAGCAGGCAACAAAAGCTGCCACAACTTGATTACGCTGACAAGTTTACACCCGCTACAGAAACTTCAATTGAATTTAGGCATCGAGCAAGAAGAAATAAAATGTCATTCAATGCAAAAGAAAAAGCATCCCTGCTCCACGGAGAAGGCAGCATTTTGAAAAATGAATCATATAACCTATCTAACATTATAGCATCATAGTACAAAAAAAAGGTTGTAACTTTCCAATGACCCAGGTTGATTCATACAGTTATGATCACATAACACACGACAAACATTGAAAAAGGCAAAGAACTTGGGTGCAAAACCTCAAGAAGAAGTTGTTGTTGTTGAAGAATGTGGGGCATGATCCGTGTCAAGTTTTGCAGAAGGAGGCACATAAATGCGCGCTTTCTTGAGGATATCAGCAACAACCCAATGCTTGTGCTTGCTCAAAGGCCTAGAAGGGTCCAACCTGACACGATCACCGATGTTGCAGAGGTTGTTCTCGTCATGGGCCATGAACTTTGAGGTCCTCTTCACATAACGGTTGTAGAGCTTGTTATGGAACAATCTGTCCACTGCCACCACCACAGATTTCTGCATCTTGTTTGACACCACCATCCCCACCACCGACTTCATCTCCTCCCTCTTTCTTTTTATGTTTCAATTCAAATTTTGACCAATCAATTGGTATGATGAGAAAGAAACGAAAGCTGCAAATGTCACAACAACAAAACGTAAGCGCAGATACTAAACCATTCCACAAATCCCAATTGGAACAACAACAAACACAACAAGCTGCAAAATTGTGCTACAAATTCCCACAACAAAATGCTTGCCAAGGCACAATCAGTACGGCAAATAACCAGTCTATTATGAAATTCCAGTGAGTGAAAGACAATATTTTTACTTGGAACACACCAACAAAAAATGTTTGTATAGCACAATGAATATGGAAAATAACCATTCTATAATTGTTCGCTATTATGGCATTTCCTGTGAGTTTAAGACAATATTTTTAATTAAACAGGCAACAGAAACCGTCACTCCCTCCCCTCGCAGAACCCCAACCACCGCCGGTGCATCCAGCCGAGGCATCACCACCTCCACAAATCAACAGAGCAATTTTCTTTAAAAAAAAAAAAAGAGCTACTCAATTACACTCCTAACTGGGACCTACTCGATATCAGTAAAAAAGCAAAAGGTGAGGCGAACCAAATACAGATTTTGTATCAGAATCAGTTAGCTTACCGTTGGGCTATCTTCTGGTCTTGCCTGCCTGAGGTTTTAAAAAAAGATTAAAACTTTGCGGGCTACGCTTACTTACAACAAATACAGAGACGAGAGACCAGAGGTAGGAGACGAGAGGGAAACATAGAACTAGAATAGGACATACAATGTGGGTTTAGCTAGGGTTCATGGACTGGGTTAAATTTGGGCCCAATAATTAAAACAAAATTAATAGTAGAGAACTGACCGGAACATAGTTTTTTTTTTTGGTAGAAATGAGGGCTTAACGCCCATAGATTAACTAGAAATCAAAGCAGGGATACAAGCACGGGTATAAGAACACCCCATAATATCCGCCTGAGAAGAAGCATAACAAAAAGTAGGAACATGATCATAAAGAGTAAACTCGACCACCGAAAGTGAGGCATGCACAGCAAGATTATCAGCCACTTTGTCCTCCCTGTAGGTATGGCTGAAATCCACATTTCAAGCATAATCCAAAAGCAAGAAAATCTCGCGCAATATAGGTTCATTGCGAGGATTAGACTGCGTCTGGAGCAGGTGCAACAAGGACAAGGAATCCACCTCCAGAGAGAGCAACCGAAAACCACTATCCCAAGCAACACGAAGCCCCATAAGAGCAGCCCAACACTCCGCCTTGAAGGCTGTACACCAACCAACAGAAGCCAAGAACCCAAAAAGCCAGGTACCTGCAGCATCTCTACACACACCACCCGCACCAGCCATGCCTGGGTTGCCCCGACACGCTCCAACAGTGTTGAGTTTGCACCTGGGAGCAACTGGGCGGATCCAAGAAATCGGCATCGGCAACCGAGCAGGGGGTTTCACCTGGCCTTCATGATAAACTTGAAAAACTTCCCAGGCATAAGAAAGAATCTCAGGGATAGAATAATAATCAATGCTCTGTCTGCCAAAAATCCACACATTCCGCCATGTCCATATCTTCCAAAGACCGACACCGAAGATCACGCACCAGGGAATAGATTGCACATCCGTCCACTTTGCAGTAAGATTCACACGCAGCCATTCCAAGAGCGAACCCTGAAAGAAAGTGTGGAGTCTATGTCTAGGGACAATCTTACACCATACACGCTTAGCTCGCCAGCAGGAACGCAACACATGAAGAGAATTTTCATGAATACCATTACATGCAGAACAACAAGGGGACTGAGCCATATGTGTCCGACACCGGTAATGGTTAGTCAGTAGCTTATCATGAGAGACTAACCATAGAAAGGACCTTACACGCTGAGGGCCACTCCAACGCCACACAATTTTCCAAATATCAACTTCAGCATGCCAGGTACCCTTAGCCAGTAGAGTGTAAGCAGACCTTGCCGTGAAGTCACCAGAACTAGACCAACCCCAACAAAACGAATCACTCCGGGTCCCAATCGGAGGTAGCATAGATGCTACCTGGAGCAATACCTTACTTGGTAATAGAGAATCAAACAAGGACCAATTCCAACCTCCCGAAGGTGTTAGAAAAAGATCCAGAGACCAGGACTATTGTATTGCAGGAATCGGGCCTTGTACAAAACGTGATAAGGGACCCTCACAACTCTCCACCCACCAATCATGCCAGAAAGAGATGGAGGAGCCATCTCCAATTAGCCACTGAGTACCATGAGACACAATCTCCCATACTTGCATCAAAGCTTTCCACAAAGGAGAGCAATCCTTCCTTCCCTTAATCACCACACGTCCACGCTGCAGAGTCAAGTACTTAGCATGAAACACTTGAAAACACAAGCTATCTTCTTGTTTCATTAACTTCCACACTAACTTCATCAAGAGGGCATCATTGAACATAGTCATATTGCGCAAGCCGACTCCACCAGACACCTCAGGTTGACAAACCTAAGACCAATTAACCAAATGAACCTTTCGGGCTTCCACCTGATCACCCCAAATGAAATCCTGACACATTTTCTCAATAAACTTGCAGATACCCACATGAAGCTTAGCAGACTGCATGGTATAAATCGCTAATGCACTTAAAACTGATTGACATAAAGTAATCCGGCCAGCCAGTGAGAGACTCTCCACTTTCCACCCTGCAAGACGATTTTCAACATTCTCCACCAGATGCGCATAGGTAGCTCGAGAAATTCGGCCATGATAAAGGGGCACACCCAGGTAAGTTCCCAAATCATCAGTCATCTGCCACTCTGGGCTCCAAGAAAATTTTTGTAGAAGGAGAAACATTCGAGGAGAAAAAAATCCGCGTTTTGGCCATGCTAACTTTCTGCCCCGAAAAAGAACAAAAGAGATCCAAACAACTTTTAATCACATCTAGTTTCTCCAGAGAGGCCTCAGCAAACAAAATCATATCATCAGCAAAGAGGAGGTGAGAAATTAAAGGACCACCCCGACATGCCTGAATAGGCTTCCATCTACCATCCAAAATATTATGCGACACAAGATGCGAGAACCTCTCTAGAGTAAGAACAAACAGATAGGGGGATAGAGGGTCACCCTGGCGCACTCCCCGCGAAGGGGAGAAGCATTCCATAGGAGAGCCATTCCATAACACTTGCATCTGAGTGGAGGAAACACAATGCATTAAAAGATTGATGAGATGCACAGGGAATCCAATGTCAACAAGAGTATCCTCTAAGAAGCTCCAATCCAGCCGATCATAGGCTTTTTCTAAGTCCACCTTAATGGCCATATACACTTTAGTGCTACGCATAGTGCGCATGGTGTAAATTATCTCCTGCGCCACCACAATATTTTCTACAATATGCCGGCCAGGGACAAAACTACACTGAAATTGCCCAACCAAGCAAGGTAGGACACCCTTGATTCTATTCACCAGTAGTTTAGACACTACTTTATATAGCACATTACATAGCCCAATAGGTCGAAATTGAGATACAAGCTCAGGCGATTGTACCTTAGGAATCAATGTGAGGAAAGTTCTGTTAATCTCATCAAAGAACCAGCCATAATACTCTTCACAAAGGAAACAATGTCATGCTTAACAACCTCCCACTGATTCTGATAAAAACAAGCTTGAAAACCATTAGGGCCCGGTGCCTTGAAGGGGCTCATCTGAAATAAAGCAGTTCTAACCTCAGACTCTACAACTGCACGGCAAAAACTTAAGAGCTCCGCCTCAGATAAGGAGGAAAACCGGCCTCTGATAGGGAATCCAACTCGCACTGTTAAATCTCTAGTAAAAAGCTGTTGATAAAAATTGACCACTAAGGACTGCACATTCGGGTCATAAACCCATTGGCCAGAGTCATTTTTTAAAGCCTCCACCTTATTTCTCGTTTGTTTAACAATAGTACTTGCATGGAAGTAACGAGTATTCCGGTCCCCAAAAGCCAGAAAAAGAAATTACACCATTGACCATTATTAAGAAAAAATATACAACCGATATTTAAGAGATATGGGCATAATGTACTTTTTAAATTATTTAACACTCCATTTTATTTCATTTCAAGTTTTAATTAATTCAACCCAGCTTAACACCGGCGAATACCATCATTGTGAAGGATGATCATAGGATCTACAAATCCTGCATCCAAGCTACTAGAGTAAGAGTTTGCCTCCTTCATCCAGCCACAATGCTCCTTTAAGTTTGTCTATATCTATGCACTTTATCTGGTGATGTCTGTTAGAAGTATGTCTATGATGGTTTGAAACTGTCGTGGTTTGGGATCCTCCCTCGCCCACGGTTAGGGGTCAGAAAACAGTACGGCTCGGTACTACCGTATCGATTTTTGGGTCGGTAGGAAAATACCAAGGGTGCCTCCATATCGACCCAAAACTGACCGGTACATACCGACGTGAACTTTAGGCCATACCGATAGGAAACCGCTCAGGTCGGTCTGCACGCCGACAATACCGAGCCGACTATACATATTAGAGAAAAATAAGAGATGTTAGAATATAAATTGCCAATTAATGAATAAAAAATCAAATTAGTTTTAATTCTCAGTCAAACTTACAGCATGGAAGCTATCCAAGAGCAATTAGAACCAAATCTTAGCAATAATCTTGCCGAAATTACATAATTAATTTGTTAAAATTACACCCAAATCTGTCATTAATACACATAAATCTTAGAAATAATGACCGATTTTGATTTTGCAAAACCACAGTCAGACCCGGATCCACAAATCCTACCAACAATCTAGTCAAATTACAACCAAATCTACCCATCAATACAAATTCTGGCCAAAATTACAATGGATCAATTTGCCAAAACTGCACCCAAACCTGCCATTAATACAAAAATAAATCTTAGCAATAATGACCAATTTTGATTTGCAAATTAAACCACAACCACACCCGGATCCACCGACGAAACCCATTGAGACAAAAGAAAAAGACTGACATAACCAAAACCCATCAACTCACCGCCATCTTCTACCACAAAATCCAACCAACATACACAACAAACATCTTGATTGGTTGAGATTTAGAGGAATAAAAGGAAAGAGAGGCGAAGAAAACGAAGAATAGAGGAAGAAGGGAAAGGAGAGACAACAAAGAAAACGAAGAATAGAGGAAGAAAAGAAAGGAGGGGTAGAGAAGAATAAAGGAGAAAAAAACTTACACTTGGGAGGACGCAGCGGCGACGATTTTTTAAGGAGAGAGTGCAGCGGCGGCGGCGGCATGGTGGTTCTGGATTTGAGTGAGCGAGAGAGAGATTTGAGCGAGAGAGAGAAGAGAAGAGATTAGAAAAGGATTAGGTTTTTTTCTTATTTGTGGAATATATGGGTGATTGGGTGTCGGTTTCGGCTACCGACATACCGCCCGACACCTACCCGACTTCCTACCGGCAATGCTGTGATGTGAGATTGAGCCGAGCCGATCACTCTGTTAGAGGCCTACCTCTCGACTGATACCGCGCCGATACCAATCGGTATCGGGTCGGTAACTTCGGGTCGGCTTTTTTGCACACCCCTACCCACAGTAGATTAATGGATCTGAAGAATAGCTTCAAGCTGAAAATAATCTTCCTCATTGAAACTAACCAAATGAGAAGCAAACTTGAAAGGAAGAAGAGATGGCTAGGTTACCAAGGAGCAAAGTATGTGGAACCTATCAGCCAATCTGGGGGCTTAGCAATGTGGTGAAGAGACAGATATGTATGCACAATCATAGAAAAGTGTACCAACTTTATCAACTTAGAGGTTCGTCTTCCTAGTACAGAAGTTATGCTCTCTTGTGTCTATGGGCCTCTTAGAGCCAGTGAAAGACCAGCATTTTGGGCGAAAATCTACAAGCTAAAACCCTAAAATGGCACAAGCTGGGTAGTAGCTGGAGACTGTAGCAACCCTTTGGAAGAGGAGGACAAAGAAGGTGGGCTCTTAGTGCAACTATCCCAAACTAGAGACTTGAATAACTTCGTCTATGAATGCGAGAAGATGGAACTCATTTTGGAGGCACACAAATTCATGTGGACAAATAACAAGACTGGAGAAATCTAGGTAGCTTCTGGAGGTTAAACTAGCCACGTGTTGCGCTTTGTAATGATGTCTTGGTGGGCTCCGATCATCGGCCCTTGTATCTAAACCTTCAAGGCACTGAACTAAAGATCAAACACATATTCATCTTCAACAGCAGATGAATAGAAGAGGAACAAAGCGAGGAGGTAATCAGAGAAGCTTGGAGTAAGAAGGTGAATGGATCCAAGCAATTCAGGGTGGCTAAGAAAATCAAGATAGCTAGATTCCAACTACATAAATGCAATGTAGAGCACCGAAAGAACTCTGAAATCATAATAAAGTGTACCCTTGCTGCTGAGATCAAAGCTATACAATAGCTGCCTTATACTGAAGAAGTTAAATCTAGGGAACAAGGGTTGTTAAAAAATTTTAAAGTGGAATGGAAGAGAGAAGAGCTATTCTGGAGACATAAGGCAAGGGTAAAATGGCTTAAGGTTGGTGACCGCCATACGGCTTCTTTCACGCCACAATGATACAACGAAGAAGTGGGAATCATATCACAATCTTGCAAAATAAACAATGGCAGTGGCTAAAAAAATCGGAGGAGATCAAAGGGGAAATCCTGAACCATTTCAAATGAGTATACACTTTAGTGAATACATCCATCTCCAAAGAGTTAAATGAGATCACTCCTATAGTGGTTATAGAGGAAATGAACCTAGATTTGGTGAAAATTTTGACAGAGACGGAGATAAAGGAGGTTGTGTTCTCCATGGGTGATACAAAATCCCTAGACCTGATGGCTTTTTAGGGATCTTCTATCAAAAATATTGGAGTATCATTAAGGGAGATATTTGCGTGGCTGGTTTCTTCGCAACATGACACATGTTAAAGGAGTCCAACACCACCTACATTGCTCTCATCCCGAGAGTCAAGGTTCCGGAGGAGGTAAACCAATTCCAACCTATTAGCTGATGTAATAATATGTATAAAATTATGGCCAAATGCATTGCAAAAATACTTCAAAAATGGTTACCGGATATCATCTTGGATTGGATTTGTTAGAGGAAGATGCATCCAGGATAATGCCATCCTAGTTCATGAAGCTTTACACACTCTCAATACAAGCTAGAGAAGCCAGAAAAAATCAATGATACTGAAACTAGACGTATCCAAAGCATATGACAAACTACAGTGGAATTATCTGAGGAAAGTTTTGAGTCTTCTGGGTTTCGATAACAGGTGGATAGAGTTAGTGATGAGTTGCATCAATATGGTGAATTATGCCATACTCATCAATGGTACTCTAACAGAATTCTTCACTCCAACTTGCGGCCTCCGCCAAGGCAATCCCCCCTTGCCATATCTATTCATACTGGTGATGGAGGGATTGTCTAGACGACTTTCATCTGGCTTCGAATAGAGGAGAATTAGTGGCTTCAAGCTCAATAAATGGTGCCCACAATAACTCACGTTCAATATATAGATGACATAGTGGTACTTGGAGAAGCTATGGAGGATGAGACACTGAATTTGCTGGAGATGATTGAAACTTATGGCCAAGAATCGGGCCAAGTGATAAACTACAGAAAATCAAGCATTTACTTTGCTGCAACACTCCACAAGAAATACAGAAAAACGTCTACTATTTAAGTGGCATAAAGAATGTAGTGGACTCGGAATCATACTTGGAATACCTACAAAGTAGGGTCAATCTAAAATGAAGACTCTACAATTTATTTTGGAGAGAGTCAAATCAAAACTAAGCTCCTGGAAGGAAAAATACCTATCAGAGGCAAGTAGAGAAGTCCTTCTCAAGGCAGTAGTATTGGCTCTACCCACATAGTGGTGAACATTTTTAAACTTCCTTTAAATTTTGTGATCAGATCAATAGTTTTCAAGCTTGGTTTTACTGGGAAGGTGATGAGGAAAAGAAAAAGATGCACTGGATGCCCTGGGAGAAATTGTGCAGACCTGAGAGTGATGGGGATTGGGTTCAAGGATCTTAAATGAAACGACCGCATCCCAAAATCGACAACACAAAATATACACAATTATAAAATGACTAAAGTATCCTTAAAACCAGGGATGCCAAACTCTGTGTAAAAAAAACATCAACTCAATACCTCAGAGTAACGGGATACAAACGTCAAATATAAACCAGGCTTATCTAGCCAAAGTAACACCGGTTAAAACTACCAGAACAACAACTGCTCAAAATCCAAGAAACCAAAACAGTATCCCGACAATAATACGCAGCGGAAAAATAACAGTAATGTCAATGACAAGTGTAGAACATATATGAGTCAACTCTATGGATCCACCAGGAAGGAAACGCAGCTACCTGCTGAAATGCAGGAGTCTGATACCCGAGGTAAGAGCAACCGTCAACAAGCTACTAATGATCTGTAAAACCACGGTGGCGATTTATATGATTCGCCTACTCAATGTACAATATAAGGCAAACATACAGGCACACGAAGACAGGCTCGTAGGGTGAGTAAGTCCACGAGCACAAGTATACAAACACAATCAACATGTGTAAAATACCACACATACAAGTGTTAGGTGAATTATCTGGTTATTACATTCTTATCATTATTAAGGGCCCTCTACTGTGTGCGTCGGGCGCGGTAGCGACTGGCCAGCTCCCTAGGGTGTAAGCCCATATATGGTCATATATATATATATATATATATATATATACAGTATAAATATCAACACCGGAATGGGTAAGTTCTGACAAAGAAAACCACCAACAAACAAGTGGTCGACAGCTCTAGGAGGGGTGCTCTCCTCAAAGAAATTATAATACAAAATCTTGGGACACACCCGTCAGTCCCCAAGTCGCCAGCTCTGTGAGGGGTGCTCTCACCAAAAGAAATGGATAATAATAAATAACCAAGGGGTACACCTGACAAATCCCCAAGGCGCCAGCTCTGTGAGGGGTACTCTCACTAATATACTAACCGAGGGGGTACCCATTAGCTCCCTCGTCGCCGTCTCTGTGAATACAATTCACTAAAATAACAGGACCCGAGGGGTACCCTCTCTTCCCTCTCGGTGTTATCGGTCAACAGCCCCATAGTAGAACTTATTAGTTATTCAGGTACGTTATGTTACCAATTATGAAATTGTATAAGTGTCACCTCAAGTCGTATCTAAGTTGTGTACCATTTCAGAGGTTCTCTAACAGAGCCTAACCTCACAACATACAGGATATAGCAAGTCAGCATATATCACAAGCATGGCAAAAACAGCTCATAGGAGGAACACATGGCTAACATCACATATTTATTGTCACGGTAATTCAGCACATAAACAACCAGGTACACAACACAGTCAACAGTATGAAGCATACTCAGCAAGCAGTACTACCTAACCATACCAACAAGTATTCGCATACAAATATATAAGTCTTATAGAGTCACCTCAATTATGATGGCGCTCTGTCTGTCCACCACTAGTACCAGCCGCTCCTGAATTATGTCTCGTGCCTATACACATAGACACCATAACTCACAAGGATATTCAACAATAAATAAGTTATGCATGCTTGTGCAATGCAACCGTGAGTTAAATCCAGCCTGACTAATTTACTTCCACTCACCAAACTACATCTCCAAGTCTCGGGCCTATGGTTCACAGGCTCAAAGCCCAACTAAGTCCAAAACCTCAATCCCGGGCTTAAAGCCCAAACCACTAATCCGTTACCAACTCACAACATTCTTGGGCCTAAGGCCCAGCCTATTATGTCCACTAACTTTAGATGTCCTTAGGTTTTAAGTCCACTACATAACAGGTCCAAAAAAAAAATCATTATTGGGTCATATAACATATTATCACTGGCCAAGGCCCGTTTTTAACTTACTCCCGTTTTTAAGGTTTACCCGAGTTCGAGTTACCGTCCTAGAGGTTCTACCCGCATCGGACAACCGTCCATGTGCTACTCACTCCTCGCCCTCGGTTCCTACTATGTACATTAAGAATACAAAACCCAATCCGGAAATAATAGATGTACATGCTGTTAGTTATATGCCCAAAAGCCAATCTATGGATGATTGTAGTCATGTATATACTTTGAGGTTATTCCAATAAATATGATTATGAGATAATTGCTTGCACATATTTATAACCCTAGTTCATATTTGATATATTCTTAAATGTCCCTAGTTGGTTATTATTACGGATGGGTTGTAATAATAAATTAAGACTAGCGTATGTTGAGAATTTATATGTGATATGAATACAACATACGGGTACAAGTTAGAGAACTTGTGGACCGGACGGACCCACATAAGAACACTACATGGAACATTATGTGTATGTCATTAGTGTTTCTTATAGATGTATTGTCCTTCGACCTAAGATCGTCAAGGTATCCAACATATGAATCATGTGCTTTGATATTATTCCTAGTCACCCGTTACTGGGTGGACATAAGGGTAATCATTGGGTATATGACGAGTATGTAGTGGGTTTTGATTGATCAAAACGGGATTCGTTCGACCCATATAACGGGTATATTATCATATGGTTTCTTGATAGAGTTGAACTGTTAAATGCATGGCCATGCTCGGATTAGGTGATATGGTGATATCACGGGTATCCGTTTTATACAGTTAACTCGGGGATCAAGAAACATAGATTAAACATATACGAGATTGGCATATTCCATGTCTCATGTTTGATCTTGATGATGGGACGAAAGGACGATGACATGTTCCGAGGCATATAGAATCAGTACTGATCTTGTCGTTCGGGTAGCAATGATGTGTTGCTAGACGCCGCTCTTTGTTTATAATTGTAAAATGGGATTTTACAATTATTGCCGGACGTTACAAGTGCCTACAGGGTCACACACATAGAACCGTTGATTCGAGCAGGTGGTTGAACCGTGGTTGGACCATGGTTGGACCGGGTGTGGTTGGACCGTGGTTGGACCATGGTTGAACCAGGGTCGTTTTGGGATCAATAATTAAGTGAATTATTGATCAGACATGAGCTGTGGTGAATTGTGGTCTGATTGTGTTTAGTGGGAGACAATGGTTATGATGGACATCACCATTGGTCCACCTTGTTGGCCATTAGGCTAATTCTTTATGCATTATGGATGGGAGTGGGGAAGAGTTATATAGATCAGATCACTCTCCTGCCTCTCACACGTTTTTGCATCAGTTTCAGACCTCTCCATCATCCTCTCAACCTCTCTTCTTCTTTGTGAAAGAAGGAAGAGAACCAAACACCCAAAAACACATAGCCCCGGTTTACTCTTGCTAGCACATCAGTCCGGGGAGCTCGAGGCTTGACTCGTGTGACGACTCCAAGCTGATCACGGTTCGTGTGGATACCGTAGAGGAGCCAGGCCGTTGTCTAGCTCTTGCTGATTCCATACACAAGTTGGGTGAAAGATCCTAACGCTACAGGTATGCAAAATTGTTATACGGTTTATATTGCTTCACATGTGGTTCTTGGTTAAGTTTCCGTATTTCCGCTGCTTGTTGTGCTTAGTATATGAATGTCATATAGCTTAGGAAACTTACAGTGGTAGCGGAGCCTTCTTGTGAAGCTCTAAACCGTATAGGTGATGCATATATAATATGATCATCTTAGCATGTGTAGGAATCACCTTGTGTATGTGTTATGCTAAGTGATTTTGAACATGATGTGTTTGTGTATTATCAAATGATATGCTAATTTGATTTGGAATAAATATGATTTGCCATGCAAATATATGCATATGTTTGATAGGTTTTGCAAATATACATGATGTGTTATTTGTGATAGAGCATGATCATGTCATATTGCATTCATTTGTGTATATATATGTGATACATATGTTGTTGAGGTTGATTTGTCAAAAGTGTTTTGACAATCAGCACTTGATTGGTATGTGATATCAATCAAGATGTTTATGGCAGTAGGTCGAAGAGTTCGACCAAGAAAAACCGAGTGTCGATTTGTGTTTTGAACGTATGTCGTTCAAGTACATATAGGCCAAAACATCGATGTTGGTGTGACCAACATCGATATGGGCATGAGCTTAGGCTTGGCCGAATCTTCATAACATCGATGTTGTGTGACAAACATCGATGTTCTGATGAAATGAGCCTCGGCCAAACCTCCAAAACATCGATGTTGTATGACCAGCATCGATGTTCTCTTGCAACCACTCAACAACATCGATGTTTAAATGTTAAACATCGATGTTATTTGAGCTCGGCCAAATTGATTGAATTTCCAGAATTCAAATAACATCGATGTTTATGAAACAACATCGATGTTATTGAGTTCCAGGAGTTCAAACATCAATGTTGGGCATAAACATCGATGTTTTTATGCTAATGCCAAAATCTTGAATTTTTTAGTTACTCAAACATCGATGTTGTAGAGTCCAACATCGATGTTCTTGAGCCTCGGCCAAATGGTTTGGAGTTCAAGTACTCAAAACATCGATATTGAAGTGCAAACATCGATGTTTTTGAGATTCTGCCAATACAATGGGAGAGTGTGACTCTCACAACATCGATGATTATGATTAAACATCGATGTTTATATGCCACAACATCGATATTTCAAGATGAACATCGATGTTTCACATGTAATTTTGGTTTCCAAATTTACATAACATCAATGTATGCTTTGTTGAATACATGCATGAGTTGTATGAACATATATTGGTGAAATATTAAGTTCTTAGTTGCCTTCCATGATAAGCACTCATCAAGCTTAAGATCAACAATTGGTAGTTTTTGCCATCCTAAGAAGGTGCGAGTGGATAATTGTAATATCTCGATTGCTTGTTGTGGGTTTGGACTTAACTAGGTTATCTTAATAGGATTAAGGACCTAGAGGCAATGGTTGAGCTATGTCTATGAGATAGACTTGGACAAGATGTTGTTCACTCAACTATCCAAGAGTTACATAGAGATGTAATTGACAACTGTTGTCTACCTAAATAGCTATGATGTAAGTTTATCAGCCAAAGCTGACTTATGTTGTAGTGAAATATGGATCTTGGCCTACTTGTTGTCATTTTATTGATTCATAGTAGGAGCATCATTTAATTAAATTCCTTGTTAAATGATTTATGTATGCATGATTCTTATTTGTGTGAGTTGATCATTGTTGTAGAATTACCATGGCACAAAACACAGGTACATTGTCATTGCGATCAGTCCTTGAGAAGGAGAAACTTAATGGGAACAATTTCTTAAAGTGGTATCGCAATCTGAGGATCATCCTCAGACAAGAAAAGAAACTGTATGTCCTCGAAGGGCCTGTTTCGAATGAACCGGTGCCTAATGCACCAAGGGCAGAAAGAGAAGCTTACAAGAAGCATCTAGATGATGCAGTGGATGTTGCATGCTTCATGCTTATGGCCATGGAATCTGAAATTCAGAAGCAACATGAGCTAATGGGGGCGTTCGATATGATCGAACACCTTAAGATGCTCTTTGAGGAGCAGGCTAGGCATGAGAGGTATGAGACCTCTAAAGCATTATTCCAATGCAGAATGGCTGAATCAACACCCGTTAGACCTCATGCGCTGAAAATGATCGGATACATTGAAAGCCTT